>JARBXR010000099.1:0-112636 GCA_029100535.1 Stemphylium beticola | reverse complement strand
CAAGGCGCGAGTGCAAGAAGCAAACATGTTGGGACCAAATCCTTCCAACTGCAGGCCTTCGGCCTGGGTGTTACAAAGCATGCACCTACGTTAAAAATAAGTAATAAAGTTTATATTAGAAGAACATAACATTTTATTATTACTACATATTATTATTAGGGATAGGAGGGGTAGTAGCGGATTTAAGGGCAAGGGAAGAGAGAGCGAGGTTCTTCCATCACGTATGAGTAAGCCAGAGCTAGATTGTAGACGGATACCTTGTTTGATCTATAAGCACAAAACTACCTAGAACATGCCATCTTCGTCATAGCGTCATGCATGCAGAGCGCAATTCATTTCAGTCGTGACTAAAATAATCCCTCATGTTGTTACTGGCTAGTGTACACGCATTTTCATCCTCTATATACCCATGGCCGTAGTCGTGTCTTCGTCCCCGGCCGCGAATACTGCATCTAGGCGAAGTAGCTCTTCCAAAGTACACCCTCTAGATCTTCCAATTGTTCTTGTTCGAATGCCTGTTATAACAATTAGCGTTTGTACTGCGCGGTGCACTCATGACCCTCTGGGACATGCAAAACTTACCTTGACATCCACATGCCAGGTATCCTGTCTGGTCTTCTTGAAGTCGGCGAGAACAGTCTTGACACTCTTTCCCACCATCCCGGGGTCTGCCGCAGCCTTCCTTGCGAGCGTAGCCAATACGTCCGGCAGCCACGTTGGCGGAGGGCTCTGGTAAGGGAACGCTTGAATGAGCGCGCCCAGACCCAATACTGCGGCATGGCGAGTCAGAACAAGCTTCCCTTGCTCAGTTGTGGGTGTGCCTGGGATGCGCTTCTTCGGCAGCGGGTTCTTGTTGAGCTGCTTGGTGAATTGCTCTTTGAGCGTTGAGACTTGGCGATCACGGAACGCGATGGGTGAGCAACGAATCATGCCAGACAAGGTAGTAGCGGCGCCCATACGAACTTCGAGCTGAGTGTCTGACAACATAGCAGATACACAGTCGAACATGCTCTGCTGCTGCTCTTCGCTCATGAGGAACAGTCGGCGGAAGTATATGACTTGAATGTTGATCAGAATCCTGAGACGCTGATGCCAACTGGTCGCATTGCGTCCTATGCGAATGAGGGCAGCAATGAACTCCGAATCTTCACCTTCGCGATGCGGGATGTTTGGTAGGTGGCGGAAGACGTGGTAGGCTAGTGATTGCAGCTCGGGGTCCTCCTTGATATCCATCATGTGGAGTAATTGCTCCATGAAAACATCGGGGAAGAAGCTAACGAGCGACGTACATTCGTAGGAAGAAAGGGTAGTATCAAGCCAGAGAAGAACTGTCTTGCCTCCAGACGTGTATGAGGAGGGTGTTTGCTGCCCTGCAGGACGCTCTTGGCGCCATACCTCAAGTCGGTTGAAGACATCGGTAATGGTCTTCGAGAATTCTTCTGTAGGTTGGTAGGGCCGAACTCCAATCGAAGAAGCAGCCTTCTGTGCCTTCATGAGCGTGCCGACATCCTTGTACGATTCGTGATAACGCGTCCTGAAAATGCTCGCGATGGTCTGGCCCATGGCTTCACGTACGCCTTTGTAGGGATGATCAAGGTGCTTCATGAAGTCTTCCAAGATTGGTTTCTCCAAGCGGAAATGCCAGCCGGCATCGCAAATGCACTGTGTGAGCAGATGAACCTTTGAGCTCTCCTTGAAAGCCGCATTAGACTCCATATCGAGGCGGAAGCTGGCCAGCCAGTCGACTAGCGGCCAGCCTCGTCGAGGATCTTTGGATTGCAATACGACGTGCAGGAAGGTGGTCCAATAGCCAGAATTTTCCGGCGTCAGACCGTCTTGGAAGATGCCGCGAACAATGGGGAACACGTATTCCCACACTGCTTCGCGTTGATCGGCTTTAAGATCTGGTGCGCACGACAGCAACGCAGCCATGATCTCGGCAGTCGCACGATGCTGATGCTTGTCACTGCCATCAGCATATACTGATTGGGTCAGGTCTTTGATATCTTCAAATGTTGCTTCCGTCAAGCCACAGAAGACGAGATCGAACGAATGAGTCAGTACCATAGCGCTTGACATGCGGAAACGATCAGCGCTGTTGTCCCGCGGCTCCTGCTTCATGAAGGCAAAATAGTTCGAGAACCACGAGCGCGTCAAATGCTTCGCGATCTTTTGGCGAACTCCGGTCTCAACTTCGTCGTATGATAGCTGAGGCGCATTGGGTTTGAACGCGGTCATGCTCTTATTCCACACCAGCCATCCAGGGTAATCAAAGTCAACATAGTACTTGGCTTCTGGCTGCGCAAACGATGCCAGGTATTCCGCAGTCCAGTTTGGATCCTCTGGCCTGGTTTCAACTAATATCTTGTCTGGCAGCTCTTCTTCACTGAGCAAGTATTTCTCGTAGTTGTGGCCTGTGATGGCGCGTGTTTGGATAACTGAGTAAAGGCCAATGAGAGCTCCGGCGTACAAGCCCCGGAGACTGGGATGTTGATCGATAGATCCTCTCGCGACAAGGTCAATCATCTCGTCGGAAGCGACAGTGTCGTAACGCATCCCCAAGTTGACGATGATAGCCGCAGTCCGGCTGACCTTCTTCCAGTGCTCAGTGTTGGCGATCTCTACGAGTTCTTTAGAGAGCTCGGATTTCTTGTCTTCAATACGAGACCGCTTCTTCTTGATGTAATCACGCCGCTTAGTGACTTTAGCGTGTACACTATCGCCCTCGCTCGAATCGATGGCATAGGCAATGGACTCTACGACTTCCTTGGGCAATATGACCATGCGCTCCATTGCTTTACCCATGTCCATGATCTGGAACGTGGCGTTGGTGGCCAGCTTTTGCACCGAAGGCTTGTCAGCACCGGTAACTTCGATGAAAGCCTTGATCAGCTTGGGAGTGAACCGCCAGTCGCGACTGATAGTCTTTGCCAGGCTACCGAACAAGAGTGCGAACATAGCACCCTTGATACGAGGATAGTCACTCTCCGCCACAGCCTTGACAAAAGCATCTAGTAGGGATGGGATGACAAGAGGTCTAGCGCCCAGTACGCACTTGACGGCCGACTCGTTGGCGGTCTGTGCAGTACGTCGAATCTCCGTGTAAAGCGAGATACTGGATTCGGCAAGATCAAGCAGTAGAGTCATGTCCAAGTCCGTCTTTGGTCGCGGATTGGCGTTGTGCCGCAAGCGTTGCAGATGATATACGTTTGCTCGCCGGACTAGGAGAGGTCGCGGATACTGTTTCCGCAGCCCACTGAACCTAAAAGGCCTCTCGTCATTCTCTAGCAGCCTGGATATGCGGTCAAGCACATGAGCAGATCGTTCGATACCGACATCAATGAACCACGAGCGATAAGCGTTGTACAGTGAGTTAAAGCAGGGCACATCATCTGGCTGCTTCTCAATTAAGAACTGGTGCACGTTGTGCAGCATTTGACCAACCTGCCCGCGGAGGTCATGAATGAGGTTGTAGTTGTCGTCGCCACGGCGCAGTGGGTACCCAGCTTCGTACTGGAAGGTAGGTTTGACCTCTTCGTCTTCAGCTTCTCCAAGACCAGCATCGTCGTCAATGCCTTCTGTGTCCATTGCGTCCGCATTTGAATCGTCGTCGGAATCATTGCTACCATCCGTAACTTGATCGTGCCGAACATCGAATAGGACAGAGATACCAGAGATGATCAATCGTAACAAAACAAGGTTTCGAGACACCTCGTCGGACCAATCTTTGCCAGTGCCTTCCCGCTTGATTGGTGAGTCGGGTTGTGTGAGGGCTTTGAGTGCCTTCATTGAGTTGTTCGCATGAGTCTCGAAAAGTTTGACGGCAAAGTCAATCTCCTCTGAGTTCGGGGTATGCCACTTGATGTTCAGCTTCTTGATGTCAACCTGTCTACCCCAAGACTCTGTTGACAGGCCCTGCTCAAGCTCATCTTGTTCGTAGATTGAGTAATCGATGGTGTAGGTGCAGGTGAGATTAAGCAACAAATGATGAATGAAGTTGGAGACATGAACGGTAGGGGTGCCGCGACACTTTTGTTGCATGTATTCTGCAATCTCAAACAGCTCGTCTTTCCACTCAAGAACTGCATCACCAACATGAACAACACACATGCTAAGAATGCAGAGGTTCCAGACAAGGGCACGGTCGCGTGGAAGTACCTCAGCACCTGTCGTTCGCGTAGAGCCAGCGCCAATCTCGTCAATCTCAGTACGGATACCTGCAAAGAGATGTGGCAAAAGGCGCTTCAGGGCTTTCTCAGGGTTGATCTTGACAAGACTGTTGCAGATGAACGCAATGGCATCTTTTGCCTGGTGAACCACGTGGTTCGTGATGAAGTTGGCAATCTTATCAAGTGCGATATCGTACAACTCGGGCGAGAGTGCAGCGAGTAAAGGTGTGAAGGCAGCTGGGAGCTGGTTGACCACATATTCTTCAGGAGAGCCACTGCGAACTCTAGAAGCATCTGGGAGATTCTCCAAAAGTGTGAAGACGCGACCAAGGAAGGTGATGAGGAATTCATTCAGGCCCGTTGTGGACGATCGCAAAATCATGGCCTCATCTTCGTCACTGAGCTCCTCATCGTAATTGATCTCAATGTTCCCACTGGCGTTCTCCAGTCGATCGACTTGCGCTGTGATCCATTCCACAGCCAGCCCGGTATTACCACCAGCATCGTCCATAGGTGTGGATGCTCCGTCTCTGGAAGGATTCTCGGTTGACGCCTTCTTCGCTTTTGTGAGATCTTGGAATGGGATGAGGTAGCACACGCCCTGAATGTATTGCAAGGTGTGCAGTGTCTTTTCTAGGTCATTGGCATCGATACCAGGTAGCGCAAGCCCCAGTACCGACGTAACGTGACACCGGAATCCTTTGGTCTTAGCCATGACCTTGGAAAGCATGTGTAACGCGCGAATAGACGAGATGGTGCGATGCACCTCGACAAGCCCTTGCATTGCGGGGTAAATCCGCTGTAATGCGCCTGGGAGGATTAGGTTGGGTTCAAGGTGCGCCAGACTCTGCAGGGTGGACAAGGCGTATTGCACGGCTTTGTCGCTCTTGGAGAAGATGCCCATGAATGTGACCTCTCGCAGACAGAGCACGAAGCGTCGCTTCACTGCATCATTGAGTTGTCGATCTTCTGGCACTTCCATCTCGCCACTGTGCTCTCGGTTCCAGCGCAGCACAAAGATATCTGCCAGGTAGTACACGAACTGGGCCAGAGGCCTAGTCCAACTGCCTGAGTTGGAAGGGTGGAAGAAAGTTTCGACCGCTTGTATCAGGCCTTCTAGCTTTGTGAGAGTAGAGTCTGGATGCTCAGCGGCTGCCGGCGACAATGACATGGCAATGATGCGAGCGATGTGGTGTGTAGATGGATGCTTCCGTGGGTCGCGGTCGAGCATCACAGCTAGGCCGGCACCGAGATCGACGGTGCTGCTGTATGGGGAAGTTGCCTGACCAACTGGGATCTCTAGCAGTCGCAAGATTGCTGTGAAGATCTGGGACGACTGTTCTCCGGTGAAGACTCCGTACTGCGAAAAGGGCACATGTGGTGCCGTCAAGTTGTCCCGTGCCAACCTTGACATGGTGTCAATGTAGTGTGCATCGAACAGTCGCGATCGGTTTACGAGTGACCACAAGTGGAAGAATGTTGGGAGGTATTCCTGTGGTAGCAGCTGCTGCATGTCCTCTGGCGCTGGATGCGTCGGGAGTAGCAGATTGAGCAGCCCAACAACGACAAATGCGTTCTCGCTGAAGGATGTGCTGAAGAAGGGCAGAAGCTCTTCGAGCATGGCGGGTATCTCTTTCGGGTCGAAGTATGACTGCGCAAAGGTGCACATCTTGGTCAAAGTACGGATATTGCGCTTCACGTTGGGCGGATGTGAGCCTCCAGACTCTGAGGGCAGAACGAACATCTTCAGCTCTCTATACAGAGGTCGCCAGTCGAGTATGAGATCTTTGCCGGGGCGGAGGTAGTGTTTGCGCTTGGTCAAGACCATGAACATGCTCGCGAAGCGCTCTGCCACCAGATAGTCCAGGCCGGGAGCCAGCGCCAGCTCATAGTAGAGCTTCACCAGCTTCACGCGCGTACTGCGGGGAAGATCGAACTTGAGCGACAGCCAGCCCCGAATCTCGCGCGTCCAGTGTACTGCGCCCGGCGCAAAGTCGCCAGCCGAGACGGCGATGTAGAGATGTTTCAGACATGTATTCAGGCTCTCCTCACGATCGCTCTGATCTTCTGTCTGGTATGGGAGGTATTCAAAGTATGGGAATGTTCGCGGGCGGCGCCTGTCGTCGGCACCGTTCACGCCGCCGTTGGCCTGCCGCCAGTCGCCCCCCGGAGAGGTGGCGCGGGAGGTATCCGGGCCGGACCCGGTGTCAAGGGCGCTCATGAGCTGTGATATCCGTTCGCTGACCGCCATGGTGGCAGTTGGTGGTGGGGGATTGTGGGGGTTGGGTGTATGTGTGTGGGTGTGAGTGTGCCGGTGTGTGCCTAGGGCGCGGTGGGGAGGGTTTCGGGAGACGGGGTCATTAATGCACAGCTAGCAATGCGTAATCGAGGGCAAATAAAACTTGTTGACTGTGAGGGCGAATAGTCAGCAAGTGGTTGAGCGAGTAGATGACAGTGCATGTAGAGCGAACACGGTAGACGAGGCTCTGGTGCGCGCGACTTACACTGCACTGCGTATGCGCCGTGTGGAATTCTATCTCCCTTTGTTGAGAGCAAATGCTGGGGAAGATGTGCTCAGCTCGGGTGCAATGGTTGACGGAGCGAGCGCTTCATGTGCGTAGCTAGCGTCTCGTTCCTATGACATCTATGTTCCGGAAGCTTTGGCCAGTCGGGCCATGTAGGTGCAGCCTTAGGCGAGAGAGTGGCGGAGGTCGTCGACAGCGTTGTAGTAGGTTGCGCGACTGCAATTGCCCACTGTGAAGTATAATCGAGAAAAATCCACACGACTAATCTGATACGTATCTGTCACGCGCCTTCAGGGAATAGACGAGGTGAGGTGATTCATTACATCCGGCCGACACGCGCTATATACCGTCGGACCTCCGCCAGGCACTCGTAGACGCGCAATACATAGGCGGCCACGCAGTAAGCAACCCATTTCCATGTCCTTCCAGCGTGGCCTTTGCCTCTTTGTCGCCATGTCGCTGCTGAAAGCCCGCTGCCTACCCTCAATCCTATCTACGCTTTCATCTCCTTGCATATTCGTCCCCGGCGCACAAAGCTGGTGGTGGCACGACACGCGACACGTTCTTTGCCTTGAGCAGGGATTCTCTCCGATGTCCACAGCAGCATGGCAGCTACCAAGGATACCCGACGTTTGACATTTCATCCAACAAAACTTTAGTTGATTGACATGTTCCAGAAAACATGAGTTCGTACTACAATGTGGATGCTATCCTCACCGACGCTCAAAAGGTGCCGTGTACCTTTGAGCTTACCGTTCCCGGTCTCGGCTATCTGGAAGGCAACATGAGCGGCGACATGAAGCAAGGCTCAAAGGTCGAGCTCCCGTTATGGCTGGGTGAGATGCTTGCACTGAGGTAAACGGTTTCTCCATATTAGGTATTTTGTATATTTACATAATCTACAGCCAAAGTTTGAATACATCCTCTCTCGTGACCATCGATCCTCCATCCGCCCTTTCTCCACGCGTCCTGAACGCACTCAAAGCTGACCCCCGGACTGTCGATTTGCGCGCGCTGGCGCCACACTTCTACAACCTCGGCGCACGCATCCTGGAGTTGTTTGAAGAGGAGGAAATGATAGAAGTGCTGAGCGATGTGAGCCTCGCTGAACCTGACTGTCCGACACCAAAGCTAACTCGCGTAGACCTTCAAAGCCAGGGCTGCTCTGATAGCCGATCAGGCCCACAATCCAAGAGGTGCCATGGGCGAAGGTGCCGACTTTATGCGAGGCCTAGATGAGAACGAGCGACAGCGTGAGTATCGACCAATCAACTTTAGCAAGCTGTAGCTAAATATGAGGCAGTCTTTCGTGCAGCACACGACAGTGCGAAAGGTGTACGGACGTGGATGACAGATTTGAAGAAGAAATAAGGATATCTGTCCATGGTACCAAGGACAACTACCAAAAGGGTGGTCGGGAAAGGAAGCTAGCTCAACTTGAAGGACCTTGGAAGAAATCAGAACAAGACTGTGTCGCGTACTGATGAGGACCGAGAAAAGCGTAGACGAGAAGAAATATGAGTTCGCAAGATTGGTAGTGGCAAGAAGTTGTGAGGCAAGCAGCGGTGGAAGCCTACCTCTTAATTACAATACAATACCTCAAATCGACTAGCCAGTGAATTGAAATTTGTCTTCGTCGCCGCAAGCTTACCGCATTGTTGCGCCGAGATTGCTGTTTTGCAGCAGTAGGGCCAACTGATCTGGTGGATATCCTAAGAAAACTGGTCCGTTGAACACCATCTGTGGTATCATCTGTGGGCCTCCAGTCTCCCTATTCTGCTCTGGGAGTTGTGGCTGCGGCAAGGGCTCTGTGGGCGGCACATGGGAGGTCGGGATGCCTAGTTGTGATCGCGGCGGCGGAGCGGACGGTGGTGCTTGATGCTGTTCAGAGGCCTGGCCCATCATTGCTCGATGGTCGAAAGGACACTTTCCAGTCTTCTGCGGTGTCTCGCCAATTGGTCGACCTGAGTCTAGTGGTAGTTGTGGTGATGCAGTCGGGACAGAGCCGACCGAAGATGAGCTCTCTGCATTGGTGTACTTTGCTGGGATCGATATTCCCCAAGGTCTACTGGGCGACTCGCCAACCCTAACTTCTTTCAGAGGACGATCAAAGTGTGCTGTCCTTGTCTCGTCTTCTATCGCGTGCTCTTCTGGCTCTTCCTCCGGCGGCGGAGTACCATCATTCAGACTGGCAGAGACAGCTGACGCCCAATTCTGGACCTTGGTGTCTGCCTTGGTGCCCGTGCTTTGGTTATGCTCCGCCTCCTGTTCCTCTTCTATGGCGTCTTCGGGATCTTCAGGTAGCCACACCTGGTGCTTCTGACCTAGGCCCTGTATCATGTTGACCAGATTGCCATACTTGCGATCCAGCTGTTCAATACTCTCTTGGTTACTCTGAAAGCGCGTGATACAGACTTCGTGACTCCTGGGCAGTTCATGCTTGTGTTTCTCAAAGTATTGGGCAACTTCTTCTGGGTTGTGCTGATCGAGGAATCGGATGGGGCAGACGGCAGCAGAGCCAGATGCGGCCACTGAGGCCGTCACCGAGGCAGGATTATTGCTACATATTTCGGCGCGGATAGGATCGGCAAAGGACGGTCGTTTCGATCGACGCCCACGCAGACTTAATCGTGACGTCGAGCTTCGCGGTGTAGCGAGCGGGCTTCCTCTGCCGCTTCCAGATGCGAAGGGGCAACCTAGCTTACTCGGCGTTCCAGCAATGGTGAAATCTTTTTCAAGAGGTGAAGTGGCTCTATTGGTCTGTATCTCAGGTAGCGGTGCCGGTGCATCTGCTGACGGGCCGCTCCAAATTTTTACGCTTGTAACATTTTCAGGGGTACGCAGCTGGACAGCAGCCTCCTCAGCCTTCTGGATGACCAGTGCCCGGCTCTTACGCTCTACATCGTCGCTATGTGCTAATTGTTCCACCAAGTTCACAGGTATCCGTGGCTGTTCGTCTCCAATTCGCTCAAGTTCTTGTAGAAAAATAAGATGATCTTGCGACAATGAATCCGGCGTAAACCGTTTGAGCAGGTCTAGGTACTGTTGGCTGTCAGCGTGGTCCTTGGAGGGTAGTGTTTGCTGAAGCGCGAAAGTGTTTTCCAAATCAGGATTCATGATGTGGTTGTTTTCTGTCAAAGCCACGAAAGCAGCTGCAGGTCTAGAGCTAAAGTGTATCATCACAGGAAAGGGGGAAGAGCTAGCGGTATTCATCACGTACCTGTTGTTTAGCCCACGAGAGCTTGCTTTCTACCTGTTTCTGCGTCTCGAACAGAGCTTGGTATTCCCCACTCAAAGCTGCAAAGCCTTCGACCAGCTGCTCAGCAAGCACTGTGACGTTGCGCTGAGCCCCTTCAGCCATGGCGGTGTTAGTACAAGGATAGGATGTGTGAATATGTATCGAGAAAGCAGGAGAGCCCAGCTTTGATGACGCGGCAGTGAGGCTCGCAGTCGGGAAAAAGAAAGAAGGACGGAAGCTCGGCAAGGATGGAAGAGTCGGAAGCGACGGGTGAGCCGCGCCACGCTTAGTCACCGCTACCAGCCACTCGCGGCGAACTGGGCACCCCGATGCTCAGTTGCGCGTCGGGGCTCACTGCGCCTTGAACTTGTTACGTAGCAGCTTACCATTGACTGTCGTTCTTATACACCGTGATACCCTGTTTCTCATAGCGTCATTGCATAGCGAGACCCTTTTCATCGTCTGTTTACACGCACGCAGCAGCCACGTTTCCATTCTGCAATTCCGCAATTCCGCAGCTCCTATAGACCCTAAGCCGAGCACCTCAACAATATTCACCATGGGATCACTCCACGATTCTCGCATACACAAGTGGTTTGCAACCTCACCTCCAGTCGCATGGACGGTCAGGCAGCTACGAGAACTTCTCATTGGATCCCTCAAGCAAGGTCCGATCCCGCAACATGTCGCATTCGTCATGGATGGAAACCGGCGGTTTGCGCGTAATCACCACATTGAGACTGTAGAAGGGCACAACCTGGGCTTCGAATCCCTGGCGCGGGTATGGCAGACCAACAAGAGCCCCTTCCAGTGCGATGCTAACAGTTCTGTTAGATCCTCGAAGTCTGCTACAAGACAGGAGTCAAGGTCGTGACCATCTACGCCTTCAGCATAGAGAACTTCAAGCGCTCAAAGCACGAGGTCGATGCGCTAATGTCCATGGCGAAAGTAAAACTGCAGCAGCTGGCTGAGCACGGAGCTTTGTTGGATCGCTATGGTGCATCCGTTCGAGTGCTAGGACAGCGCGAGCTCATCAGCCCAGACGTGCTAAATGCCGTCGACAAGGCCGTCGCAATGACCGCCCATAACAAAAAGTACGAACCTAGATTGTAACGGAAGGAGTCCACTGACCATCAACAGAGCCGTTCTGAACGTGTGCTTCCCATACACCTCTCGCCATGAGATTACAACCGCCGTCATGAAGACTGTCGAGACGTACAGCACGCCGATACATAACCTCTCCACTCCATCGAAGCGCACCTTCTCTGAATCCCACATCACGCAGCACATCCGGAAACAGATGTTGGAGGAGGATGTGGACGGGGAGATGGAGCACCCTGAGTCACGTTCAGAGTCGCCGTCTTCAAAGGAAGCGAACTCGGCTGAGGACGGACGATCTTCGTCAACTTCCACGGCCATCAACCCGCCTGACAAGGACGACTCACAGAACGGGCCCACGTTCTTGGATCCCGAGTCAATTAGTGCTCAGACGTTGAACGACAACATGATGACGGCTGATGCTCCACCTCTTGACCTGCTAGTCCGCACTTCTGGTGTCGAGCGACTGAGCGACTTTATGCTGTGGCAGGCTCACGAGAATACTTCTATAGTATTTCTCAAGTGTCTCTGGCCAGAATTCGATCTTTGGCAGTTCCTACCGGTGCTAGTGGAATGGCAGTGGCAGCAGAAGAAGCTGCAGGAGGGGCAACAGCGCGTCCGTGGTCGGTCAAAGTCGGAGTAGGACGTTAGGAGCAGTGGCTATTGCAAAGTCCTCACCATGGTAGTAGGAGGCAGACCTGAACTTCAGCGCGCATCGAAGATACCCAGAATCCAAAATTTCATTCATCACCCGATGCACGCTACAGCAGCCACGACATAGTCTACCAGTCGATCGCACCATTTTGATCTCACGGTCCCGATGTGCACATGTGCATACAAGCAGCTAATGTATGGCATACCAAGTTTCAATGGTTCGAGGCCTCACACGCGACCCGTGGACATCTCCGACCAGCGCTAGCCGCACTTAGCGCGAACATGAGCCCAAACGTCATCTTACTGCCGGGATAACAGCCGATGGAAGCAGCAATCAGCGCTCGAGCTGAGAGGCTCCTTTATATTCTGTGCACCCCGGGCCCGTGAGCGGCCCTGACAGCTGTCGTCACATCCAGATCATGTAACCTGATCGTGCTTATCAGTTGCAGTAACACCGCATTGTACCCGCTCACTGGGTTCGGTAACCAACTTCTTCAACTTGCGATACTTCTTATCAGTGGCTAGCCTTCGTCAATCCCTCATTTATCTACCGGCAAGCCACGCAGTACTTCTTACGTCTCAGACCACCCGTCGGCATATGACCGCATGATGAGTGCACCCACACTTCTGACAATACCCGTCGAGTTGCGAGAACTCATATACGAGTTCCTCTTCAGCAGCTACACGATTCGACACGGGTTCAAACATCCAAGTGCTGCTAGCGATGAACCAGAGTCTTCTAATCGCGCTGCACTGTTGCTCACCTGCCGCCAAATATCCGCAGAGGCAAGCCGTCATCTTCCGCTGAACTGCGTTTTCCATTTCCGCGGCACCGAAAATCTACTCGAGACGCTTCTTTCGGTTGATCAGAGTGTCCTCACTCGACTCCGTCACGTGCGAGTCCGCGCCTACCCTTTTCCCCTGTACCCCTCAGGAACTTCACAATACTACCCGACCTACTATGCAGCAAACGCGCTTACGCTCCTTCCCGGCCTCTGTCTTGATACCTTGATCGTCGAGGACTGTTGGCATGGCTTTGGCATGGGCGACGGCTGGCGAGACGTCACAACCTATTTCGACATCGAAGCCCTTCTTAACAGCGACGCGTGGAAAGAGCTCATCTACATAACCCCGTGCACCGACTTCATCGCCTCGGGCTACGATCATCGGCACAAGCGATCAGCTCAGCCCGAGACTTGGGATGCGCTCATCAAGGAACGCGATGGAGAGGAATTCGGCGCAGAGGTCAAGATGTACATCGTTCCGTACGAGCAACAAAGTGCTTCTGGCGACGAAAGGACTGAAAATGGCCGCATCATGCAGCCCTGGGCGGCAAAGCCAGGAAATGAAGTCAACGAGAACTGGCGCATCGCAGGGCCGGAGCAAGACATGAAAGGCGAGGTGAGGATTATGGCAAAACGTGGCGAGAGATCAAGAGCAGTGCAGCTAGGTCTGAGCGAAAAGAGGACGTGGAAGGAGCTGAAGGGAAAAGAGGCAGGTGATTTTGCCCCCGAAGGTAAGCATGGTTCAGGGCCGCGAGTGTGTACCGAGTTACAGCTAACATATTTGCAGGATGGACACCATACCATAATGACATGGCGGATGCAGTTGGGTGGATATATGGCGGCTATGGACGCAGGATGCAGCTAGCAAACGCTGCCCTGTACAGTTGACTACATCGCTTCACTACGCAGCCCGTCTATGGACCATGGATGTCAAATTCTCAGACTCAAAATTGAGTACGATGAATCGTTTGGCCCCATGGTGTGAGCTTGCACCCCTGTGTCGAATTAGCCTGTATGCGCCTAGCACCGGGGTACGACAAGTTTTCCTCCCTAGACAGGTTGCCGGGCTGCGGAGTGGCGCGCGGATGTTGGAAGGCGGCTTGGATGTCTCGCGCTATGTGTCGCATGGTGTGTTAAGATACGACTACAACCTGCGCTACAGTGGAGAAATCGCTATTGAAAGTATAGTGCTGCATTATTGTGTGTGTGCAGTGATTTGAATTGTGAGCCTGAAATGGTTGGCGTGGGAGTCGTCTCGAAGGATCGCGCAGACATGTCTAAGGTGCGTGGAACGGCGCAAACACCCGCTAGCGATCGCCGCGGTTATGCAATTCCAAGGTTGCGTCGCACGACAGCCATGGGGCTCTTTTCTGCACGTTCACCTTGCATCGCCGCTGCTTTGCAGTCTGCGAGGAGGTTTCCTCTTTGATGTAGCCCTCCAACTCCCACCGGAGGTGAAGGAAGTCGCCGTACAAGTACAAGTAATCACGGTAGGTCTAGCAATTGCTCGCCAGCTTCGTCTTCTCTCATTCCAACAATACGAGTCCCCAAGAACGTGGTACTGTACATTGCTCGCCTGTGTAGTTCACTCGCCTTTGCAGCTTTTCAGGCTTCTTATCCTCATCCTCATGCGATAACCTTCCGCTGTCAGTCAGGTTTCAAGCGACATGGTAAGCTTTCATGGCAGACAAGCAATCACGCGCACGTACTGACTTACGCTAGTTCCAACTATCGCACTTCCTTCTGGCGTTGCCTGTCGTTCATGTCGGGCTTTCGCTCGCTCAGCAGTTTCCGCTTCCTGTTACCTACGATACTGTTATCAAATCACCAGTTGATTCCAGCATCACCATCTCCTACAAGCAACCTGATGCAGACACGTGTGCCACAGCTTTCATTTCGCAGAAGCAGTACTCAGGCTATGTCAATCTTCCTCCATTCACGCTTGAGCCATTCCAACAAGACTACTCCATCAACACGTTCTTCTGGTTCTTCGAGGCCCGTGACAACCCTGAGACTGCTCCATTGACCATATGGCTGAATGGTGGTCCTGGACAGTCTAGCATGGTCGGATTATTTGCTGAAGTGGGGCCTTGCGAAGTCATACAAGAATCTGATGGCAGCTACGGTACGCAGCCAAGGCTCTGGGGCTGGGACCGCAGTTCCAATATCCTCTTTATCGACCAGCCCACCCAGGCCGGCTTCTCCTACGATAAACGCGTCAACGCATCGATAGACTTCAGTAATGATGACCCCGCTGCCTTGGACAGCCGCATGGAGCCATCGCCGCTTCCAGCTGACATACCGGCATGGCGATTCAAGAATGGCACCTTCTCTTCTGGGCTCACTACCAATACAGAAGATCTGACTGCTATCGCCGCCAGGTCATCCTGGCATTTTCTCCAGAGCTTCCTGTATGCTTTTCCTCAGTACAACCCCGGAACACGTCCTGGCAGCGACGTTGTGGAGTCGGCTGCAGTTAACTTGTTCGCCGAGAGCTACGGAGGTACCTACGGTCCCATTTTCGCAGACTTCTTCGAAGATCAGAACGAGCGAAGAAAGGAGGGAACGATATCCAGTGATGCGTTGGACATTCGTCTTGGCTCTGTGGGAATCGTCAATGGCGTCTTGGACGTCGTGGTTGCAGCGACATCTGCCTTGAAGTTCGCCTATAATAACACATACGGCATCAAAGGCATCGACTTGACCACCTATCAGAATGGAATAGCCACCATGAAGGAGGAGATGGGTTGCAGTGATCTGGTAACGCAATGTGGTGTTCTCGCTGCCATGAACGATCCTGACAACCTCGGTACTGATGAAGACACCAACAACGTTTGCGCGAGTGCACTACACGTCTGCCAGGTGGCTGCCGGTCCCGCCCAAGCTGTGCCCAAAAGCGTTTACGATTATCGAGTGGAGCCTCAAGTTGGACCAGACGCCGCTTACGTGGAGTATCTGAACGAAGCCGACGTTCTACAGTCCATTGGCGCTCCAGTTAATTTCACCTCGTCTAGTAGCGCGGTCATGAATGCTTTCAACTTCAGTAAGCCGCTATGCTCCGATTTCTCGCCCCAGGAAATGATTTACTGACTTCTACAATAGATGGCGACGCGGCCCGTGGGACTCAACTGCCCTCCTTGGCTGGCCTGCTCGAGCGTGGCATCAAAGTAGCCCTGATTTACGGCGATGCAGACCTCATAGGCAATTGGTATGGAGGCGAGAATGTGTCGCTCCAGCTTGCTGGCCTAGTGCCAGGGTATGATATGGCCTTCCCGTCTGCAGGATATGCCGAGATCGTTGTCAACGAGTCGTACGTTGGCGGAGCCGTGCGTCAGTATGGCAACCTGTCATTCTCTCGGATCTACGATGCCGGCCACATGGTACCCTACTATCAACCGGAGACTGCATTCACCGTGTTCACTCGCGTCATCCAAGGTGACGACATCAGCATGGGTCGCAATGTCGACTTGGCTACATTTGGTACCGAAGGGCCTAGCACTTCTGATCACAAGAATGTGTTACCACCCCAGCCTGACTCGGACTGTTGGATACGCGAAGCTGTCACCTGCACCCAAGAGGAACGGGCTGCTGTTGCTCAGGGTAAGGGTACCGTCGAGGCTGGCATATGGATGCTTGCAGGTGGGAATAGCACACCAAGTGGTAGACAGGGAAATTATTCAGTGGTGCCAAAATCACCACCCATGCCAGCAGCGACTATACCTCTTACCGGAGTGTTTAGTGCTACCAGTACTCCAGTAATCGACGAAACCTCAGGGAGTGGGTCTCTACAGCACCGTCTCCCGTTTCGCTTGCCGCGCCGCGCCGTTACTCTGTGGGGAGAAGAAGAGGAAGAAGACAGCAGAAAAATAAGGAAAGGTCTCATTGGAGGACTTGCTGCGGCTGCTGCTTTGCTATTGTGAGTGCCGTTGCACTGACGTTTCCTATGCAACATAGATAGACTGGCACATTCGTTCAAGCATACCCTCTTACTCCAAAACCCGGCACCACACTTCCCATGTTACGCTTCCTAATTGCTATGCTACTGCATGATTATTAACCAAAAATTGCATAGTGGTCTACTCACGATGTTAGCCTGTTGCCGTTGTTTCAAATTCCACAGGAACTACAACGGTCCACTTCCAGATGACGGCGAGAAAGGGCCTGTGGTCGTCAAGCGTGTACTCGAAGAAGAGCCAGGCCCATTACACACGCGCCGACCACTTACAAGCCTGGAACCAATACCAGAAGCAAGTCCACGGCCAAGCGAAGAAGCGAGACGGCCGCCACCGGCACCTGCAAAGCCAACTCCCATGCCGGTGCAGGAGGAAGAAGAGCCATTGGAGCCCGTACAACGCGCCGTTTCCGTGCCGCAAAACGGTCGACCGTCCACAAATTCCCCGAGCACATGCGCAACCGCAACTGCACAAACCCCTCCTACACCCCCTCCCGAACCCGCTGCCACAGCGCCGGTGCAGCACATGGTCACCGCGCCTCCTACGCCACCAGCGTCACCATTACCACCACGAGAACTTACGCCCGCACCGCAAGTGCCGATGCAGCCGCGAACATTATCTCCGGTGCAAGGACAGCCAACACCTCCTCCTCCTGAGCCTACTCCTTCTCCTGGCCCCGTTCCTGCGTCTATGAAACAATCTGCTACGCCTCCCCCTCGCTCACCACTGCGCACGCCAATGAATGTCCCGTTGCCACCTAGTCCCCCTCCGGAGCCTGCGGCTGCACCTGCTCCTTCGCTACTTACGCGCATCAGGACTATGTTCGGAAGCGTGGCGAAGGATGAGAGTGCTCCTGGGCAGACGGATGGTGCTGGTGATCGGTTGAGAGGGCTGCGTCTGCGGGGTGCTGCAAGGTTGTCGCCAGCTCGTGTGCGGAAGGATGTGTTTTCAGTGTAGGGCAAGGGAGGGTAAGTTTTCGACCCTGCGGGTGTGACTTGGGCTGTGCGGTTGATGGGGTTTCTTCTCGTCTTTGCGCAAGGAGGTGCATGGCTTGCGATGTGCGGCTGTTGCTGGGCTGTCAGTTGAAGAACAAGGACGATAAGGAAGGTGAGGTGTAAGAACACGGTAGGGTTTGAGCGTGTCGCGGTTAAATTGCTTGTCTTGTTTATTAGGTACCCTGGAATTCATCATCTGTATTCTTTTCATGTACTTCTCTTTGTCACGGGCGTAATGTCCGTGGTGAGGACAGCAGTGACGATTTCAGTCCGCTATCTTAGCTCGTCAGCGCGCGATAGGTCTCGGGGTGCTGTCGATGGTTACGCAGAGTGCCGCACGCCTTCCTTCTCTTACGGTTGACGTAGCAGTAACGGTCAGTTCGCAATCGTAACAAGAAGCAGTGCAAGGAAGATGAGGTGACATCGAGTTTTCATTAAAATAGATCAAGTGATAGTTCTCGAGATGCGAGAAAATAAGAACGCCAATACATAGCCCGCAGGTAGTGTACATGTCCCAATTTTCCATGGTTCGTGGTCCGTATTACTCGTAACGTCGTGAATGTTAAGAGCTTGCTCAGCTTGTAGGAGAGGCAGAAGTTGGCCTTGCTTTGCGCGATTGCGGGTTCCGGTTTCGAGGCTGCGGAGGAGATGCAGCCTACCATGGGGAGTAAAGTACACAGAATGACTCCCCTCATGACTGCTCCTAATTGTCCCAGCTGATCGGACCGCGACCAGTTTCGCTTTCCATCGGTTCGAAGAGCTCTCTAGGGATCCAGTCGCCTTCCATCTTTGCGTGGAACGGCATCGCAGCAAGATACGGCTCACGCGTGATGTGAGCCCTGAAGCCATAGCGTGCGTTGGCCTCTTGGTTGGCTTCATCGACTTCACCGAATTCATTGTAGTCGGCATGCTTGAAAAGCGCCTCGAACCCAATACCGTCTGTAGTCATTTCACGATTATCTAGAAGTATCGTCACCTTCGGGGTGGCAGGATGCATCCAGATGTTGTCGATCCAGTGCATCCTCTCGACCTGGGTACGCAGCTTCTCGGTGACCTGCAGCCAATTTGAGAGGGCTGCGGAAGCACGTCTTTCCAAAGCTTCCATAACTTCTGAGACGCGTATGCCTTCGTCGTTGTGTATCTGCTTCAGTATCTTTAGCGAGACATAGTTCTCGCCGGAGTCATTTCCAGGGTCGTCACCATAGATACCGTGACTTTTGCAGGGCGGGTATGAGACAAACATGGGGATGATAGACTCTAAGATAATTTTGGCTACCGAAGTTTTCTTCAAAACAAGACCATCAGGCGTGAGGGATGGGCGAAGGCTAATTCCCCACTGCCCAAATCGGTATTCCATACGGTCTCTGCTGGCGAAGAGATAATCAAAGTACAGATTGACTTGTACTTGACTAAGGTCGAGCCAGTTTATGTCGGTGTCTCGAGATACTGATGTTATTGCGTGATGCACCGTTTCTCGTTGTTTGAAGTCCATCCTGTTCAAGACTTCGGCTGTCTGCGGTGGAAGGTCTCGCAACTGCGTGAAATGCGCAGGGAGGTAAAGTTGCTTCGAGTTATCGGAATTTCGCCACCTTGTCATTAGCCCATCAACACCTCGTGTGAATTGCTCTATTTCCGCAACAGATGGTGGGCTCTCAGGCTCATTGGCGTGCATAAGTTCGCCGTATTCGATAGGCTCATGGAACTGGGTGGAGCAGAAACCATTTCGATTCGTGGAGCTTCGAATGACGGACAAAGAAGATGCGCGCCATTGGAAAGACACGTCTAGCGCCTCAATCTGCACTTCGGGACCGGCATAGTCCAGTATCATATGTAGCAGCTCGAGTATCTAGAATATTCTATGCTCGGATGCTGGCGTCGTAGAACAATCTTGAGGTGTAGGTTTCGCCGTCTCTGGCTCATATGGCTCCGTGTAGTCAGCAATGCGAGCAGATATATGTGCGCAAACCTGCTGTCGCCATAAATCAACCGCCACCTGTTCATGAGCGGAATAAGAAATCCTGCTCGACGTGGGTGAGTTGTGACCGTCCAATTTTTCACATATGCTTAAATAGGTATCATAGTTCTCTTGGCTCATATGTGATGGTTTGAAGTCTGGAAGGTAGGCTGCGAAAAGCATCTTTGCTTGTGGGCTGATTTGACGCTGATTACCATCTCCGACGTGGGACGACTGCGGCGGCGAGGGAGTGGACATGCTGATGTAGGTTCAAAATTTGAGGTAGATGTCATGTATATGGGAAGAATCTGATAACAGTAACGAAAGAACAGCTTTGATGGGATGTTTTAAGTTTGCTCTGTACTGTGTTTTTCTCGGGATCTGTGGTTGCAGCCTAGACCGACTAGCCGACAATAGCCTAGCGCCATATGAACATGGGGAGGTACCTAGGTACACTTTACTACCTTTCCCTCCCAATGCGAAGGTATCCCAATTTGCCCCCGACATCGTTGCGCTGACTGCTTCATTACACCATGCGTGTCCGCGCTGACAACCTCCGAACACGGGTTCAGCATGCAGATCACGCAACCAAAATCTCGGGATCTCCACTCCTGCCGCACGCTCGCGGTCACAATCACAAATCATTCAACGAAAATTGTACGGGCAGCAAAATATGAATAAACCACGGCGCAAAGAATATTGATCTAAATGTAACTTGATTGTGCGCGTTATAGACTAAAGCTACGACTCCACCAACTTCTCACGCCGTCGCGACTAAGTATTGCCTGCAAACACCTGCAACTCCAAAGAATCGCAGCTGAACATTATCATCAGAGTATTCACGTCGGGCAAACAGTTTTAAATGATGGCGCGCTGTCGTCCAACTTGAGTGAAAGGTTTGGTATCAAGTGTTCCAATTAATCGGGCTGCGGCCAGTTTCGCTTTTCATGAGTTCGAATATCTCTTTGGGAATCCAAGCGCCCTCTCTGCTTTCGCGAAACGGTCGAGCTGACATGTAGGCTACACGCGTGATATGCGCGCTGTACCCCATACGAGCAACAACCGCGTCTCTCTCAGCCTCAGTATAAATGGCTTCCGGGTCGATTTCCTCCACCGGCATCTCATGGTTGTCCATGTAGATAGCGATGGTCGGTCTAGCGGGGAGGTCCCATATATCGTCGATCCAGTGCGATACTGGAACTGTCTTTTGAAGAAAGTGTTTCACGTTCTGCGTCCAGGTCGATATGACGGTAGGAGCACATTGTTCCATAGCGTTCAAAAGCTGCGAGATGCGTATATCATCATCGTTGTGCAACCTCATGAGAAGTTTGTTGAAGCTGGGGCCTGTATTAACTGCCGTATCGGTGTGATGGATGCCTAAGGTCTTGCATGGAGGATAAGTGACGTGCATGGACCCAATGGATTCGAGAAAGAGCTTTATACCAAGTGAGCGCCCTGGAAAGAGACCGCTCGCAGAAGGGCTCAGTGCTACCTCCCAATGACCGAGAAAGTCTAGCATCCGACCTGTACGAGCGAACAAGTGCTGGAAATACGGGTTGATCTGCACCTGGGTAAGGTCAAGCCACAGGTTCTCAACGTTCATGGGTGCCATTGGGAATGGGAGGTTCGCCCAGATTAGGTAACGGTGATCTATGCCCCAGCATACGTCCCTTATCTCATTGAGGAGCCGGGAAAACTGTCTGAGTCGAGCGAGAAAGTAAATGCATTTGCTGCCCACACCAGCCGTATGACACCGCTTGCAGAACATCTCAATTATATGGCCCCTGAACTCTTCGATCTCTTCAGAGGTTGGCTTCGGTCCAGGCAGCTCAAATTTGATGGCTTGGCCATACTCGATTGGTTCGCGCTCTCGTGGATGTCGGAACTCCATGAGGTTTACCGGGTGGGTGATGGCGGAGACGGCAGAGGCGCGCCAGGTTGTACACACTTCCAGAGCTACAATCTGCATTTCAGGACCTGCGTACAATAGGACCATTTCCAGCAGTTCAGGTATACGCAGAGACCTATGACCGCTTTTGCGTGTTGGTTCAATCTGTCCGGATAACAATGTGGGATTTCCCTTCAGTTTTGGCGATGGCGATCTAGGGCCAGAGAGACGCGAAGCTACATACAAGGTGACCAGCATTCGCTACAGCTCAACGCACATCTGTTCTTGAGGCAAGTAAGCTGGTGGATATCCGGGTCGATGATTGACAAGGTCTTGGTCCCAGCATTTCTTCCAGGCGTTCTTGAAGCTTTGAGAGTCCATGGTGAGCGATGTCACGCCTGTATGGGCCAGTAAGAGGCTATGGTTGAAGTGAGTAGTAGTGTCGTTGTCGATACGAGGAAACAGCAGAGTATTTAAGGGCTGCAATAACTTATCGGCGACGCGCAGGATAGAACAAAGTTGCTCTTTTCGTTCCAGACTTTCCTTTTACTGCACCCAGGGCGCAAGCTATTTCCGTCCTTTTCAGTACCATGGATGAGATCAGGCTACCTCTTTGATATCACCGTCTCTATCTTCATCATTACACTTCTTATTTGTCGACAACTTCATCTGATCTTGCCCCATCTCTCCTCCTCTTCCAAGCTATTCAAGATCACAGGCTGCTTGCCGCTTACGTCCCAATGGTCCACCAGACCCAAAATACCTAGTGCTGGAGTAATATCCATTAAGCTAGTGCGGCTGACCCGCAGTCTTCACCACGGCCGTACATTATCGAACAGTAACGCAACTAGTATTTTCGTACTCGCTGTGATGTGGCTACAGATGATAGAAAGTCATTATCTCACATGAAGCAGCAAATCTAGAAATCGTTGAGACAATTCCGTGCGCAGTCAGAATAGGATCCCAAGCTTCTTTCACTAGGTAAACTATTGCAGCAAAACAAACCCCGGGAATCTAATATCTTTTGCGTCATTGGTATCTTTCTTTGTGTCCCGAAGAAGATAGGCTCACGTGTTCCAATTAATGGGCGACCGGGCCGTGGTAGTTTTTGCTGGTTCGATCCACTCGTCTGGCACCCCCCACTCCATCTCTCTCCAACCGAAATGGCTCTGCTGACAGATAGGCGACGCGGGTGATGTGTGCTGGATATCCCAAAGCAGCTCCTGCGGCTGTGTTAAAAGCCTCGAGTTTTGCAATTGAATACGGTTCCCAACGGTTCAGAGCCTCAGGCGTATGACCTGACATGTCGGCGTTGTCCAAGTAAATACGAAATCTGGGCGTTGCAGGATTTTCCCAAAGATCGTCTATCCAGTGCGCACCTCTCAGGAACTCACGTATCCGCTCGGAGTGCTGGATCCATGCTGATAGCAAGGCAGGGGATGCGCCATGTAATGCATGTAGAAGGTCTGAAATGCGGACCCCGCTGTCTCAGCGCAATCGCTTCAGAAGCCTCTGGGTTCCCTGCCGAGAAAAGCCGCAGCGCTCGGAATGGTAGATCCCCAGACTCTGGCGGGGAGAGTAAGTAACCTGCATGGACCCGATAGCCTTAATAAGAAGCTTTGTGGAAGCTGAGTCATCGACCAGAAGGGTGTTGAGTGTTGCTGCAGCGCCTAGGCTAATTTCTTAGCGACCCAAGCGATGTAAAATGCTATCTTCCCCGGGGAATAGTAGGTGGAAGTAGGGATTGATTCGGAACTGGCTAAGATCAAGCCAAGAGAGGTTTCCCTTCTCGCGGTTTACCGACTGTACAGTATTGTGGAAGGTACTAGACTGGTGTAAATCCAGCTGATTAAGTGACTGAGCGACTGTGGCTGGCAAACCAGGTAGCTGGGCGAGGCTCGCTGAGAAGTAGATGAATTTCCGACATTGTGCTTCCAACCTCCTCAGAGATTGCAGAAGAGCGCCAGGCGGTGGAGACGAGCAGCGCTCGCGTCTGAGCTTCTGGTCCCGCAAACTAGAGAATCAATTCTAATAGTTCAGGGATATGAAAAACGCTGTGTTCTGAACGATGGCAAGATCGCCCTTCGCTCGCCACGCAAATCGAAATCTGTTCATCAATCCGATAAGTAGCCATGCGTCTGTCAACTATTTCACCGACGTGCTTCCTCCACAATTCAATGGTGAACTGTTTTTCTTCTGAGTAAGGAGGCGATATTTTCGGAGCGACGTTTGCGACATCCCAAATACGGTGCAAGCACGCATGACCTTCGGCTTCGCTCAGATCGAGTTGTGGCTGGTAGATTGAGCAAAGGTAAGAGTTCCTATCCTCCAAGGTCGACCTAGGCTTACCGCCGGCTATGGAGGAAATTATCGAGATTGCGGATCCCATGTTATCATGTAAGAAAAGTAACGGTAGTGCTGAGAGCAGCTCTGAAGGAGGAAGTGCAGCGGTGCAGGCTTTAATTACCGGCTGCTGGGTCTTGTACACTTGTCCTTTGACAGTTCTATGGTTGCTGGTCTGGGGAGTCCACAGTTCCACGCGTGGAAGGTGCCTTGGAGCTAGCATCAACTTAGCTAGCTCATGAGAGACCTACCTTGGGCTGCCGCCTGGCTTGGGGGTGTAGACAGGCCAGAGAGGCTTCGACCTTGCACAGTGCTTTCAATGCCACCGATCTAGGGGAGCCATGAGGGTAAGAGTGACGGCAAAGTATAGGACAGCGGGTAACAAGCTAATAAATAATTATATAAATGGGGCGTAAGAGGTAATATAGAGTTTTAGAAAGCCTAAAAAGTAAAAGAGTAATAGTAAAAGTATATAAAAGCATGTATTTAGAGTATACTCTCTTCCATTAACACATCCAAGGTGTTTAAGAAGGGAAACACAATGCGATTACAATTATCTCCGTCCTCAACGCAACTCTTAATAACGAGCGCAAACAAGAAGACTCAGACGGCAATCTGTGGTCGAAGGCGCTAATAACCCGCGATCGTGTATTTAGGAGAGCTATCGTTGGTCAGCCTTATACGCCAAATCAAGCCAGGGTCCGATAAGAACGAAAATCTCTGGTTGCATGAGCTCGAGTGGCACGTTTAGAACATAACTAGTACATGTAGAATAATAATATATCTTTTCGCGATATACGCACCCAATCTGGCACTTGTCCTAAATACCAGAAACCATACATTCGAGCGTGGACCTCATATCAAACGCTCGCAGCCCAATCATCCATGGCTTGAACCACGGCTGGCATAAGAAAATCTGTACAAGAAAGAAGCGTTTCATGTCTGTCTGACTGTCTTGGATGCCCGAAAAAGAAGAAAACAAAACACCCGCGCAATGCTCCCCCCATGGATGATGCAAAATTAATCAACTTTTTATATGAACGGCAGCCCAGGCTACTACTGCAAGACCGACTAGATCGTTGGGAATGAAGAAAGGATCGAAGCGAAAGTAAAAGAAAAAGAAGAATTCCGACGGAACAAGGCCAAAAGCGAGATGAATCATAAGCAACGACTCAAATCTCAATGTCCATGCCAATGTCCATACTAGCGATGATGTCATCGTCCATTTTCGGTTTCCTAAACGTCGGCAGACCTTTCCGCTCCGTCTTCTTCTTATTGGGTTGTTGGGGATTGGGTGTGCTTGCTCTGGAGCTGCCGTCGCCATCGAAGAGAGCGTCCATGTCCAGAGCCTTCTTCTTCTGAGCTTCCTCTTCTTGAGCCTTCCTCGCCTCTTCTTCTGCTTTCCGCCTAGCAAACTCCTTCTTCTGCTCAATCTTCTTTTGGCGCTGCTGGTCGAGCTGGGCTTTACGGACGCGCTCGGCTTCTAGGATGCGGTTCTTGCGGTTGAGTTCAGCAACGCGGGCAGCGGCTGTCTCAGATTGTGTAGCAATCCTGGGTTGCGCGTCGGAGCTCGAGCGGTGGAGAAGATGCTCGTATTTCCTGGACTTTGCGATACGTGAGCTGATATCGGCTTCTGTCCAGTAATGATTTTGGAGCGACTTGAGGTCGTCGTATTTCCGCTGGAGGAAGGATTGTGTGGGAACTTTGGCGTTTGTCTCTGTGAGCGATTGACGATAGATATCGAGATCACTTTCGGTGAAGCGCTGGTTCGACATGAATTGGAATTGGTAGTCCTTTTTCACAGAGCCGTGTTGCGCAACAACGTATTGGTCGGTTGCGATACGCTTGCCGTCCTTGCCTTCGAAGACGTAGGGCTTGCCTGCTGAAAAGCCTGAGAGGTGAATTAGCAGTGTCGATAACAAAATTGTTCGTCTGCGTACCCTTGATTTGCGCCATCTTGTAAAGAGTGCGCCGTTGGGCATCCTGGCCAACACCCACGCGTCCGAAAGCGCCAGTCAAGGCGTCTTCGAAACCTGGGTGGAAGCAGACCTCTGAGAAGAAGCCTCTGCCGACGCGTACGGATTCGAAGTCACGGAGTGTTGCCGGCAACTCCTCGCGCGCCTTCTCTGGTACTCTGTCGTCCCACTCGACATCGCTCTCGCCATCCGCATCGAGGTCTGAGCCTTGGTCCCTATCGGCTGAGCTAGACCGTCTGCGACCACCGCGTCGGTCGTCGTTCCGCTGTCTTTGCTGACCACGTTGCTCTCGCTCGCGCTTGTATGCCTCCAACTTCTCGTTCTTGCGGGGCTGCACTTTTGGCCGGCTGCTCTTACGCATCGCATCGTCGGGATCCTCCGAGTCGGCCTTGCGCTTCCGGTCGTTCTGAACATTGGCGGCGCGCCTCGCGAGCTCAGCCTTGAAGTTGGCGTTACTCATCTCTTCGGCGCGCTGTCCCAGGATCTCTTCGCGCTCCAGTTGCGACAAGCCCATAATCCGCCGCTTGTCCGCCTCGTCGATGTATTTGCCCTCCAGAGGATAAGGGACGTCGGCTGCGTGGGCTGGCTCGTCATCGTCGCGATCCGAGTCAGACTCGTCCATGGCATCGGATCCCAGCGAGTTTGGTGACGAGGCTGCGGGCGACGAGCTGGGTCGAGTCAGCGCCATGGTGCGGAAAGGGGTTGAAGTGGTCGGTAGAGGATTGGGCGGAGGATCAAGGGCAAAGGAAGCGATGGAAGGGAATGGCGGGAGATGAGAAGAGAGGGGTGGGTGAGGGAAAAGTACTCACGCCTCGCCTTCTTCAACGTCTGCATCTTCGTCACCGCCAGCGAGGGCGAAGAGTTCATCGTCGATATCATCGGCCGACATTGC
The DNA here is from genome assembly GCA_029100535.1 of Stemphylium beticola. Classification (NCBI taxonomy): domain Eukaryota; kingdom Fungi; phylum Ascomycota; class Dothideomycetes; order Pleosporales; family Pleosporaceae; genus Stemphylium; species Stemphylium beticola. The sequence goes on along the minus strand of JARBXR010000099.1, from coordinate 86,166 downwards.
GGGCGTGTTTGGGCAGAGTTTCGCGACAAGTTTTTGGATTATACGGGCGACGATGGCGGCGAAAACGGGGATTTGCTGGGGATGCCGTGACGAGATTCGGGCGCGGTTAGGGGGGAAAGAGGAAGAAAGAGGAACGTGGGAAGTCCAAAGGTCGGGGAAACGCTCTGAGCTTAGGCCTTGCCGCGTCCTAAAAGTGGGTCGTTTTAGCGTACGGTGAGCGCATCATGCCTCTTCTCATCAATGCTCCCTTCCCTCACTCTTCGCCAGAACAATCGCGAATTCTTGCCTTTACTTGTATTGTAGAATAGCCAGACACTCGACATGTCTTCTGCGCTTCTCTCACCGCGATCGATAATACCGCGCTGCATTGGCCGCAGCCTGCAAAACCCAGCCCTCGATTTTCTTGCCCCAAATACTATACCATGCGCATCACGCCAGACTCTACACTTCTCCAGCACAACATCACCACCGCCTTCACCCCAAACACACCATAATGGCAAGCCAATACGGCCGCTCACGCCCGAGCAACGAGAGTTCCTTTCGTCAGCATTGCGAGTGAACCAGACCGGTGAACTCGCCGCCATCCTTATCTACGCCGCCCAATCACCCGTCCTAACACGGTCACACCCACACCTGCGCCCGCTCATGAAGCACATGTACCACCAAGAGGCCGGCCACTACAAATACTTCAACGACGTAATTTCAAAGCACCGCATACGCCCTACCGCCATGACACCAGTGTGGACCGCCGCTGCGAGCCTTCTGGGTTGGTCGACGGCTGTCATGGGTCGCGAGGCGGCAATGGCGTGCACAGAGGCGGTAGAAACCGAGATTGGGACACATTACAATGAGCAAGTGCGGGTGCTGTTAGATTGGGCCAAGAAGTGTGAGGAGCGGGGAGAGAGTTTGGGACCCGAGTTGGACAAGCTGGTGGTTGACTTGAGAAGGATACGAGACGAGGAGCTGGAGCACTTGGATCATGCTGTGGAGAATGATGCCAAGAGCGCGAAGCCATACGACCTTCTCACCGAGGTCATAAGGGGTGGATGTAGAGGCGCTATCTGGGTGAGCGAGCGCGTGTAATATGACGCTTGTAGACATGCTTGTTGATCCTGTAGCATATTGTATATTAGACGTGACATGAATTGACGATGGCTGATCCCAGTTGAAAGTATATCAGAATCTAGATGCTATCTCTACGTTTCTGACATGAATGAATAACATTTTTTTAGTGATGGTGAGAAATATATACAACGAACGGGGCCCACTCTGCTAGCTAATGCCGTGTAAAAAGACACGCTCTTCTCTTTACTGCCCCTACTCCGACAAGAGCTTGGCAATAGAGGCGGCTGTAGCATTGTGGATGGGGAAAGTAGGATGCAACTCATTGAGCCACAAGTACTCGTTCACAGGGTACTCGCAGCTAGCATCCTTGGTGTACCAGTCCGGCGTTCCGCTATCATGTCGTTAGCACATCTTCTTAAAGCCATTTGGAATAGATACTCACTTCTTGTACGCGGCGCAGAAATCCGTCACATTCTTCAGGCCAGCAGTTTGCTCGTAGCTCGCCGGGTTCTTGATGACACTGTTGAACAGTCCCCAGGTGTCGTGCACAAATATGGAGGTGCCGGAGTTTTTGGCTTTGAAGGCAGAGACCATGGCGTCAAGTCTCTTGTTCCAGTCCTCAATCACCTTGCCTTCGTTCTCCACGGCATATCCGCCGTCATCTTGGTTCAGCGTCTGCGGCGCAAGGTTGACTGGGGGTACGCTGAGGAAGAGGAAGTTGCGTGCTCCGGTCGCGTACACGTCTTCAAGCTGCTTCTCGTAGACAGAGAAGATGGCATCGTAGAGGGTGGCGTTGCCCAACCACCAGCTGTTTCCGACATCGTTAATGCCGATGAAAAAGGCAAAGAGCGACGATTCGGACGTCCAGGGTGCGAAATCGGGGTGGGAAGCATAAGTGGGAAGGAATTCAGTCTGGACTTGTTCCTTCATGCTGATGACTGTCGGCGCGAACGGAGTGACGAGGGCAGAGTCGACAGTAGCACCGCCATAGGCCATGTTGTATGTCAGAAGATTGCTGGCATTGTAGGTCGTCGAGAGGAAGCCGACCCAGTTGGGTCCGTTTGAGGATGTCCAGCCAGGATACGGTGGGTTGCCGAAGGTGTTTGAGAGGGTTGGCTGGGTACCCTTGACATCGAAGCCAGTCTGCGTGTAAGAATCACCAAAGACGAAGAGGTGTTCCACGTTCTTCCATCCAGACCATGCTGAGCCGTTTCCATGGGGCGCAGCGAAACCAGTGGTCGCCAAAGACAAGGCGAGAGCAATTGACTTGACCATGACGTCGACTAAGAACAAGCAATGAGATAAGACGAGAGTAGAGAATAGACAAGATTGAAACCTGGGGGGAACGACATTTTAAGTATGATGCGGACAAATTTGATCAAGTACCAAACTAACCCGGGTTCACGGAACAGATGATCTACGTCGGTGCGAATGAAGTAAATTAGAGTGTAATGGATTGACGTATGCAAGCACGCTCATAAATTGGAAATAGAGCGGACATGGCACTGAATCATTACGGAAAAATTGTGGATAGGCGTTTGGTGTCGACTAGGAGGTTCCGCGTGAGGGCGTGGCTAGAAATGCTTGTCCGGAATTGGGCTCAACAAGCATAATGCTCCGCATCCAAAGGGGCATAGTGTGGTGTAGCGTGTAGACTCGATGGCGCGGCCGTTTTAGCATGGTGTTGACTGCTCATGTCGCATTCATACTCCGCATCTGAGGGCGGTAGTCTGGTAGCTATGAGGGGATAGTTACGGCAGTTGAGAAATACCGAAGAGGACGCGGGGTGCCGTTGGAGGACAAAGTCAGCTCGAAAGGAAGGTGCAGCCATAGGGTGTGTTGCGAGTCGCGACAGAGACACGATATACACGTTGTGCTGGATGGTTATTGAATATGCTAGGCATGCGGTGTCAGAGCTCTACGGTTTTAGGATGGGAGCTACAATTAAATAACCCTACCCAGCTTGAAAGTCACATGTAAAGGATGTCGCGAATAGCTCGTATGCAGCTCGTATAGCAATGCGGGCGGTCGGCAGCTGTCGCATCAGCAAGCGGGCTGTCTAGGGCCCGCTTGCAACGGAACCCGGAAAGCTCGCAATTGTGACTCGGCCGTAGCAAGGCATGATGAAATAGCCGGATGGTGCGGGAGTGCAAAAGCAAGAAAGTCGCGCTGACCAAGGATGAAGACGGCGGAAAGACGGATGTTTAGGTACACAGAAGGTGTTAGAGAGGGGATAATTGCGGTGGCTGAGGATGGCGTAAGGCTGATGGCGGCTGAACCAACGCAGACCCTGGCTCGTTGGCGATGCTCCCAGCTCCCAGCCGCCGCGTATCAGGAACGTGTAGCGTGGACGCATGCCATCCAAGCATGCAAACATTGATTATTACTATTATTGTTATTATTCGCTATACCGACTACTTATTCAGCTACCGCAAAGCAGGGTCTCCATAGTTCTTTGTCCAGCAATTCACAATAAACGCATAGCTGAATTGTCTCTGCGCGTGCACGACTTGACTCGGCTTTGCAGCATACCCGCAGTCCGACTCTCTTCCAACATCTTCGCCCACGCCGACCACTGAAGCTGACAAGGCCACCGAAAGCCCGCCCTTCCGATCCTGATTGTCCCGTAGTCAGAAATGCTCGCTCACTAAGAGACATCGTTACCATCGCACCCTGCATTTGCTTGACCGCCGAGCGTTTATAGGAACACCGCCCTCTGACGCCAGCCCCGCGTACAAGTTGCTTTTTGGACTGACACACGGCAACTACCAGCATATACGGCGAACATAGCAATATACGACAGCTATGGCGGGAATGGAGAACATCGAGGTGCATAGCAAAGTACGTCACGCCCGGAATAATCAAGTCACCGTTGCTGATTGAAGGCAGTCGTACCTAGTACGGTGGGTGAATGTTTCCTCCGGACACACGATATCCTGGAGCGTGCAGCCACACAAGAAGTCGCTCAACTTTGGCATCTTCAAACACCCTGGAAATGCGACGGGCGCAGCTCCACATCTACCTCCTTCGGCCACCTTCGAAGCCGGGCCAGGTACCCCTACCCTCGAACCACCTGTAACACGCGGGCGCGGGGCCTCGACGTCAAGAAACGACAAAACGGTTGTCCTGGAGAAGCTGTCAGCCATAGGACTGAAGCAGGTACATTGGCATGGAAAATGCGAGGCCGACTTAGTCTCCATGGGCACATATGACGTACCGCCCGGCGAGGGGGGCATGTACGGATTGGTCTTTGACAACACCTTCTCCAAGACGGTCTCCAAGACGGCAACCTTTGTTCTCATGACCTACCCGACCAACGCAGCCCCAAAGTCGGGTCATCACATGCACTATGCCCAGGCCATGGCAGGCGCGAGCACAACCAGCCTCCCCAAGTCGAGTCCTTCCATGGGCCCTGCCGAATCCTCCGAATCCTTGCCCCAACCCACTGGAGACCGACCAAAATCACAATATGCGCAGAAACAAGGAAGTCTTTCCGGCTCTTCGTTCCTCACAGGCGTGCTGCAGAAGAAGCGGAGGAAGAGGAACCAGGGCTATGCAAGGAGATTCTTTTCTTTGGATTTCACATCGTCCACCCTCTCCTACTACCGAAACGACCATTCATCCGCCCTGCGTGGTGCCATACCGCTATCGCTCGCCGCTGTCGGCGCAAACGAGGAAACCAGGGAGATCTCTGTGGACTCGGGGGCTGAAATCTGGCAGTTGCGCGCGAACAATGAGAAAGACTTCCAGATGTGGAAGACTGCGCTCGATCGTGCATCAAGGACAGCATCCGACAGAGGGGCGGTGGCCTCACCAACCCTACAGATACAAGATTCCCCGTTCCAAAGCCTTAACAATGCCGTCAACGCCGCCGAAGAGAATGAGTGGGCCAGAATAGAGGCATTGGTAGGAAGAGTATCTGGCACAAGAGACGCGGTACGGAGGCTGGCTCAGGATACCGACCCCAAATATGGTGCACCGACTGCATTGACCGTCACCAAGACCAACGAGGCCGTATCGCCAACGCCTTCAGATGCGGAGTCGGGTGATTATTTTCCGGAACAGAAGGCGCCCGAGAAGGCCGCCTTCTGGAAGCGCAAGCAAAGCACTTCTGCTGCCTCAAGCCCGGGCCTATTCAAAAGAAGTGTCTCTGCCCAAGTTGGCGCTCCTTCACCTGGAGCTGTCCCGCCTGTGCCTCCCCTTCCCGGAAATGCGTCCTCCAATGGCACTCTCGCAGTGCCGAAACGCAATGGTCGTGCAAGCACAATAAGCCACCATTCCAGCCACTCGCCCGAGGAAAGCCTCCACGACAACTGCATGGCCCTACTAAAAGACCTAGATTCCGTCGTCAAAGACTTCTCCAATCTTATTAGCGAAAGCAAACAGCGACGAACCATTACATCCGCTCCCGCACCCCTCTCTGCCGTCACGTCTCGGCACAGCTTTGAATCAACCACAGAATCTGTCGATGAATTCTTTGATGCTCCCGATGGCGATGGAAGCAAGTCGCAGCTTCTCACTATTCGGCGCGACAGTGGAGACGATGAGCGCGAGCCTCAGCATGCGCATGCCGCGGGCGACGACTCAGATGGTGAATCCGAGTCATCGTCGGAAAACGGCAGTGAGGGCATGGCAGATCGACCGCGAATGTCGCGGGAAATGACGCCGGCCCTCTTCCCTACAAAGCCCAGCTCACTCACGCCTCTTCCCCTCAGCCCCGTCAAGCGTCGGGCCAACGTTCCCGCACCAAAGGTTCAGCCACCAAGTCTAATCGCATTCTTCCGAAAAAACGTCGGCAAAGACTTGTCAACCATTGCGATGCCGGTATCCGCCAACGAGCCGACTTCGGCTCTGCAGCGGCTAGCGGAGCAGTTGGAATACAGCGAACTGTTGGATGCTGCCGTGACTGCTCAATCCGACAATGGCGAGCGCCTTGTCTACATGGCTGCCTTCGCAATCTCAGCATTCAGCAATGCCCGTGTCAAGGACCGCGCAATCCGCAAACCGTTTAACCCCATGCTTGGCGAGACATACGAGCTCGTCCGGGAAGACAAAGGTTTCCGCTTCTTCGCTGAGAAGGTCGTCCACCGTCCAGTCCGCATGGCCTGCCAAGCCGAGGCACAAGAATGGACCTTCATTCAATCCCCCACCCCCATGCAAAAGTTTTGGGGAAAGAGTGCCGAGATCAACACGGACGGGCGCGTTCGCATTTTCCTACACGCCTCTGGCGAACACTACTCTTGGACCCTCGCCACATCCTACCTCCGCAACGTCATCGCAGGAGAAAAGTACCTCGAGCCGTCCGGCACCATGACCATCGTCTCGGAAACCACTGGCGCAAAAGCCGTATGCACCTTCAAGGCTGGTGGTATGTTCGCCGGCCGCTCAGAAGAGGTCTCGGTCCAAGTCTTCGACAACACGGGCTCTGTTCTACCCATGGGTGCAACCGGTAAATGGACGTCAGATCTCCAGCTCACATCCAACGGCCAGCCCGCTGGCAAGACCATCTGGAAAGTAGGTGACCTCGTCGATAAAGCAGAGAAACACTATGGTCTTACCACCTTCGCCGCTGCCCTCAACCAAGTCACGCCCATTGAGGAAAACCACATTGCACCTACTGATTCGCGCCTCCGCCCCGATCAACGCGCCCTTGAAGACGGCGACGTGGACAAGGCCGAAGCGCTTAAAGCGCGTCTGGAAGAGCGCCAGAGATCTCGTAGAAGAGTCCTCGAAGAGCACGGCGACGAATGGAAGCCGCGGTGGTTTACTCAGGTCGGACCTGTCGAGGCGGCCGCGCTGGGCGATGAGGAAGTTTGGAGGCTCAAGGGTGGCAAAGATGGGTACTGGGAGACCAGGGAGAGGGGCGATTGGGGTGATGTCATCGACGTTTTTGAGGTGTGAGATTAATGTATGATGGATGGATATGGAAATTTCATGTTGCTTGATAGTGCTGTTGATATTCTAGCGTTGTAGCAAGGAAGACGTTTTGACACTATATTAGAGATGATACAAAGTCCTCTGCATGTGGTACTTGGGTCCGGCAGTTAGTTATGTTGCTGTGCGAAGTGTACGATGGATGGAACCACATGATAACTACAACTTTCACCTCACGATATCACAGTCATCAACAGCTCGATGATGAAGCAGTGGCAGATTGCACTACGAGCATTCAATAGAGATATGCGAAAGCAACGGTATTGGCCATTACAACTATCCAGTTTACAGTGGTATAGCGGAAAGAGAAAAAAGAAGATACAGATCAAACGAAGACGAGAGCGGCGGCATCCACACCACGACCCCAATCCATGACCTTTTGATAAGCAAACTTTTGAACAAGTCAAAGGCATCGCAACGCTAAACAAACCAAAACACCCTCCAATCCATCAATAACAACTAAACTAATCTCACTCACAACCCCTACCTCACCTGAATGGGCACACTGTTAACACTGTGTGTGCTAACCTGCGTATGATGCTGATGCTGCTGATGCTGATGCTGCTGATGCTGATGCTGCTGCTGCTGCTGCATCTGACTCATAACAAGTTCATCACTGCCAAAAGACCAATCACTCACGCCACGGAAGCCACCCTCCTGAGACTCAGCCTTACCGGCCCCAAAAGCCTTAGCATCCCACTTCTCCGTCCCCTCGACGCCCTTCCACTTGGGGTCTGTGCCGAAGGCGCGGAAGAGCAGGGCGTTGAGGCGCTCGTACTCGGTGTAGGATTTGGGCCAGCCGCCGTAGCGCTGGTAGGCCAGCTTGAGGAGGTGCAGGTGCTTGAGCGCAGTGGCGGATTGGTCGACGGTGTTTGCGTCGACGGCGTCGGCGCTGGGGGCGTTGGGCGCGTTTTTCACGTTTACGCCTTCGCGCGCGAGGAGCTGGGCTGTCGTGTCCATTTCGTCGTCATCGTCGTCGTCGTTGGTGTTGGCGTTTGCGGAGCTGTTGACGATGACGCGGAGGATGTCTTCGTGCACCATGATGGCCTTTTTGAAGTAGTCTTGAGCCATGCCGCCAGTCTTCTCCCCCTTGGCGGCCTGCGCTTGGTACGTCTGGCCGGCTGAGGTGTAGAGTTGGGCAAGCAGCTCGTACGCCTCGATGGTGATGGGCGCACGTGGACCGTGGGCGCGACGCATGTTGTACGAGATGTCTTCGGCGAGACGGATGGCCTTGACGGGATGGCCGGAAAGGTAACGGGCACAGATGAGACGGCGACCGAGGTTGAGAAGGACTTCGGCGGGCCATGTACGCTGCGCGTCGCGCGTCTGCCAGAGGGTTGTGAGCAGCCACTCGAGGGTATCGTAGTCTTGCTGCTCGCCAAGAAGGGCTGAGAGCTGGCTCAAGTCGTACAGCTGGATCTGGGCAAAGTTGATCTTGAGGTGCTTGCAAATGTCGAGGATCTTCTTCACGATGCGGTTGGATAGGTCCAGCATCTTCTTGCGTAGAGTAGCATCAGGGCACTTCTCACTGGCATCACGACCGACAAGCAGGGAAGCAAGCTTGAAGCCCATGCCAATGGCTTGTGGGCCGTTGTAACCATCGTGCTTGCTGGAGAAGAGGAAGCCCAGGTTGGCGATATCGTAGGCTTCGTGGAACTTCTTGTCCTTGACGAGCTTGCTGACACTCTGGTTGCTTGAGAGGATGACCGAGCGGATAAAGTCCTTGTTGCGACCATGGCTGAGGTAGTCGAGAATGCCAATGATGAAGATACGAGGAGACTCCTTGCTGAAGTCCTTCAAGTCCGCCGCATCGCGCTTGGCGAAGAGGTCGACAGACTGGTCTTCCACGATCGTGACCATCTCCGTCTGGCCATTGCGGCGCAAGAAGTACCGGAGAGGGGCAGCCGCCAACAAGATATTGGTCAGGCTCTCGTTGTTCTTGAGTGTCTTGTGGAATTCCACCCAGTAGATGTACTCCATGGTCAACTCAGCATAGATCTCCGAGAATGTGATGCTGAGGTCCTTGCGGAGATGGTACTGAAGAGAAGCGAGGAATGCAAGAGTTGCGCGTCCGCTCTTGGTCAGGTCAAATGACCATTTGGATGCATGCCTGGAATCCTTGGCACAGATCTGGCGGTGAAGTTCTTGAGCTAGGCTTTGCGCAGTGCTGGTCTGCTGGATGGCCTGCAAAGTGGCGGCGATCGAAGCAGCGTATTCGATCTGCTGCTGCGATGTCACTTCCTTGCTGGTTTCAATCTCTGAAACGTATCCCGAGACAAACTTGGTGATCTTCTGAACTGCAACATCCTTCTTTTCCTGGCGGGAGTAGAGCGTCGCCAACTGCGTCAGGGCGTTGAGGGAGGACTCGTGGTGATACCCATGCTTGATGGACTGTTCAAAGTGAGACTCACTTCTCTCCACGGCGTGATTCATAGTCTGGGCCTCAATCTTGTGGGAAGACTGCAATTGTTGGGTATAGAGGGATGACAAGGAGTTGTTGATCTCGGTGATGGTAGTGGTGGACAACGTCTTCTTGCCCGATTGGGATACTGCTGTGTAGAGGGAGAGGGCTTCCGACAAGTGTTGCTCATTGCTTTGACAGACTTGAGCAAGAGACAGCGTTGCATTGACGGCGATGGTCGATTCTGCACCGAACACCGCAACGGAAGTTTCGCGGTATTCCTTGGTGACGTTGTAGAGCTCCGACCAGCTGGCCTTCGTCTCCTCGAGGCATTGGTAGTATCGCTCGTACAAAGTCTCGACGTACTTGGTATCAGAGAAGGCTGTATGCTCCTTGGTCTGCTTGACAAATGTGTGCCAAAGGACCCGGTAGAAGGTCACAGCCTCAGCATACCGGCGGTCCTCCCAGTATGTCACAGTGACCACCTGAAGAGCATCCAAGGCGTCCTTGTGGCACAGAACAGAATCCTTGTTGAGGGCCACCAAAATTTGCAGGTAGTAATCAAGCCAATAACCGTGGTTCCTAGGATGGTTGCGACATCTGCGCGCCAACTCGTACAAGGTAGCGATGGTGTATGCGTGTGTCTGACCTAGTCTCGCTCGGTACACGACGAGAATTTCCTGGAATATGCTGATGGCCTTGTCCGCGTAGCCGTGCTTGTCATAAAAGTCGATCAGAAGCTTCTTCGATTTCTCGAAAATCGCCTTGTCAACCTTCTCGGTGATGAGAACGGCGCGGAAAAATCGGCTGTACACATCGTCGACCTTTTCGAACTGTCGCATTTGCAAGTAGCATTCGGCGAGGTACTCGACGAGTTCAACTGACTCTTGCGTGAAAGATGTGGCCATTGTAACATCGTGTATGGAAGTCGCAAGGAAAGAGGACCAAGTGCGTTGCAGCGTGGCATGGATGACCGCAATCGCAGCTGTGTAGTTCTTCTTCTTGATGTACTCCAGCGTGAGCTGCTTCACCTTGGAAACGGTACTCGCATCCAGGGTCTCAGAAGTAGAGAGAGTCTGCAGTAACACATCTTGGTACACTGACTCTGATACTTCAACTGTGCTTGAAGATATGATGAGCTTGGAGGTCCTAGCAATCTCCTTGCTAATCTCGCTGGATGATTGTGACTCTTCCCGACTGTTACTGTGGTTGTGGTAGTAGGAGTTCGCGAGCTTGAGGATGGAGAGTGACTGTGCGAACATATCATGGGTCTCCATCTCCCTAGAAACCTTTCTCAAGCGAGAAACAATGCTTTCCGAGAAAGATAGCTGGTGAGACTCGTACTGCTGCCAGATTGAAGAAAGTATCGCTGCTGCCTCACGCTTTTCGTTCCGGTTCGTCTTGAACTGTGAAAACGCGGTCGCGATTTCGATGTTCTTCTCATGCCACTCAATGGCCATGACAGTGCGGCACTTGGACGAAACCTCCATCCACAACTCGACATATAGACGTTCCACCATCTCGAATTCTTTGCGGTGGAGATGTTCCTGAATCTTGCTAAGTTGTGTTTCAACCCAGGAGAGAGTGATCGCTCCAATAATGCCATCATCAACGTCGTCGCCGGGAAAGATGTCCATGATGGGCCCGATATCTCCATGTCCCGGCACAGCGTTGATATCGACGTCACCTCTGGGGTAATATCCGCCGCCTGGACGTGGCCCTGCGGAGCTCGGTCCACCCGAGATCCGCTCTATCAGCCGAATGATCTTGATCGAGTTCTCTTTCTCGTTAATAGACTCATACAGCTGCTTCAGCAGCTGGTAGGTCTGGACAACCAACTGGGAAGAATTGCCGTACTGGGTCTCGTATGAGGTAATCAGAAGCAACAAGATCTGCTCGCGGTGCGTGATGATCTCCGTCCTTGTAGTTGAAGTATGATGCTTTGTGATTTCCAAGAACTGAGTGGAACATTCGATGGTCAAAGGGTGGATGGGCGACAGAGCCTCCTTGCTGATAGTGGCGCAAATGTAGAAATACTTTGCGGCCTCTGTAGTGTTTGATACTATCAGGTAGCTTGTTGCGATGGAAAGGTATGTCTGGAGAACAGCTGGGTGGTTCTTCGTGAACAACGTCTCGCGAACTTTGCTAACGAGTCTTTGCAAGTCCAACACCTGGGGGACTGGTAGTTGCATGTTCCAGCAACTCGATTCAAGAATAGAGAGCATAGTGGTGTCCGGGAAGACCTTCTGGAGCTCGGCAGTTGGCTTGAATTCGCCAGATGGCTTGGGCGCCAAAGGAGATTGCTGCAGATGCAGGACCCAGTACCTCACTGCGTACTCGAGGAAGCGGTGCTGTTTGAACAAGTTGTCCGGGGTAGACGGATCGGATGTGTCAAACGTTGGATCGGCCCTGCTGTCCTTGAGGACGGACTTGGAGTAGGCCAGAACTCGGAGAAGTAGGTCTGTCTCACTATCCTTGAGTGGAATGGGGAGCTTGCCCGCAGATGCCAAGTCGTGCAGGGTGGAGTGAATAACAGGGTGCTTGAATCGGACGATACGCTGGTGCAAGGTGAAGAACGGCTCCAAAGTTCGGAACATCTGGTTGATGTTGACACCCTTGTCGGAAACAGTCCCACGCTGAACATCAACCGAAAATAAGATTTGGATCTCCTCCATAGTAAGAGGTCGCTCAGCAGCAAGCACCCAAGACAACAAGGTCTTTCCATCATCAGAGGGGTTCAGCTGCTTGAAAAGGCCAGTGACAAGATCGGAAACAGATGGTTTGGAAGATTCGATACTGTCCAAGGTCTTGGAGAATGCTTCAGGAGACTTCTGGCCGTTGAGGAGCTCACAGATCAAAGTGATTCGTAGGAAAGAGCCGTTGGCTGTGTTGATCATTCGATCCAACATCTGTTCTTGATCGACGGCGCGCTGGCCGTGGAAGTGATGGTTGTGAATCAAGGCTCGTAACGCAACAGCGTGAAGATCGTCTCGAACATCCTCGCGTGTGATCTCGTGGTGCAGGCCCATAGAAGGAGATGATAACTTCATGGAAGAAGACAACGTGATGAGCCTGACGCCGCGGCCCTGTTGGGTCACCTTGGCCAGCTTCTCCAATAAGCCGGTAGAGCTGAAGCCGCCCATAGCTTGTACAGATGCGCTCTTGGAGTCTGCAACCTCATCGAGGCCATCAACCACCACGACAAGCTCATTGCTTCCAGTAACAGGGTTCTGTAGAGTCTCTCCCAACGCGTGCCAGAGACATTCCTCGTATGCCTTGACGTCTTCTGAGCTTCGGCATTGACTGTACGCTCGGAATAGTGCCCAGTACATGCTCATGTTACCGACGCGGAGGTTCAACAACTGATAAAGCAAAGACTTCACTACAGCCAATGAGGTGGCGGCGGTGGGGATGTCTGGAGAAAGGGAACAGAAGAGCGTGTCGTACTGCTGGCGGTTCATAGGCCGTTGCAGACGCTCAACGATAGAGCCGGCAAGGGTGGTCTTGCCAGCGCCAGACTGACCGGTCACCAAAAAGATCCGGCTGTCGCTTTGGAAGAACTTGGTGAGGTGCTTGTTGAACCATAAGCAAGTGAATTCCTGGAAGCAAATAGAATTAGCGCATGTTTCCTTTCTGGCGAAAAATTCAGAGACGTACCGCTTGATTATCCACATAAGTCTCATGGTCTCTGGTGATGGCAGCAATCACACGGTCTTGAGAAGCCAACCATCTGCTCATGTGTTGCACATCAATGCTTTCTTCCTCTTCGAAATCCTCGTTCTCAATTTGTGATTGCCAAATCAATTCAATCACAGTGTTCTGTCGAGTACGGAATGACTCAATCGTCTCGCCGAACTGTTCAAAGATGTCCAGGCTAGTTGAGCCAGTCGACATTCCTAAATAGTTAGCACGTGAATTGGAGGTGTTTTTAAACGTGGTGGGAACATACCTTTGGCGACATAATAGAACTGGATGCCAACGTCGACTACGAGGCTGATAAGGTCTGCGTACAAGAGGCAGATCTGCTCACGGATCTCGGCACTCGCGGCCAAGAGCTCTGAACGGTGCAACACCGAGTGGAAGGACATGGCAAACTTGTAAAAGATTGAGAATGCCTTGTCAAGCGCCTCAGAGTTGTGATGGCTAAGCTCAAGGAGCAACTGCGCGTGACCGTAACCAACAATGGCTGCCGAGCTGCTGTTATGAGCAAAAGGCTGTATGGCTTGCTCGAAGTTGTGTAGTTGCTCCGCAAAATATAGAGCGCGGATCAGAACCTTGTCCCACCGACTGCCCTTGTGAGGAAGTGTGGTGAGACGCTCTGATCTGATCCACTCGAGAAACGAGACGTAGGTAACATCACGGATGTTCTCATGTGCGACGCCAAGAGCCTTCTTGCTACGCTCGACCAGAGCGGTAGCAGAATCTTGAACGAAGAGATTCTGGTAGTTTCCAGCACCGTTCATACGCTTCTTGGGGGACTTCATGATGCTGAAGTTTCCGCTGGTTGCGCGGGAAGATGCGAAAGACGGCATGCGATCTTTGGAACGGAAGAGCGCCCCAGGTGAATCCAAGGGGGAGAGGGCATTGAAACCGTTGGTTGTGTTCGACCCGTTCAGGTGTCCAGATTTAGAGAGTCTGAGGGACATTGCGCTTGGTCGGGAGGGTTGTGGAGTACTGCGCGTAATGGAGAAGTGTGTCGAGAGATTGGAGACTACAGAGAATCGCTGAGGGGAAGGGGATGGCGGACTATCCGGTAGACGGGGCAGCTCTGTGGAAATATCCTTACTAGACCCGGACTTCTCGATGGGGATAGGCTGAGGAGTGGTAGGCCTGGGGTAGTTGTCTGTAGATACAGATCTAACGACAGGCTCAGGCGCGGGAAGCGGCTGCGAGTTTCCCGACGCAGACTCGGTGTCGGTCGGAGATTTGGAGGCTACCTGGGTCTGCACAGTAGGCGTAGCTGGTGAAGAGTAGCTAACTTCTGGCGCGGATGGGCGAGCCTTGGTCACTGGTGAACGTGACAAAGAGAAGCGCTTCTTGGTGGGTGGTGGTGATGAAGGGTTGCTAGACTCAATGGAAGTGATAGATGGGGTACGTCTATCTGTCTCTTGAGTGTCTTCGTTGACGTGGGAGGAGCGCTTCTTCTTGTGTTTTTCTAGCGAACAACTGTTAGCATATGTCAAGTGCGAAGTGGTGGCTCGACTGACTGAATAAATGTAGCATGTGGATGATGCAACAAGAATATTGAAACTATGTAGTGCAGGTCATCTCTATAAATCATTACGCTCTCCAAAGCTATGGTCAATTGAGGTCGAGCTCACAGCTCAGAAGCGGGGCGCGTATGCCTGCATGGTATCGATCGTCGGGCTGTCATCATAGCCTTCAGCTGCCGGAGCATTCTCAATGTATCGGTGCTGGTACATGCATGAGCTAGATCAGCTAGCCCGGGATAACCATATGTCAAAAGCCCCAGAAGTGGTTTGGGCCGATAATGCAGGCCGGCGATCATGCAGCAGAATCGAGACGGGAAGCATGAGATTTGGTCTCTGACACAAGTGACCGCACTAATGCGCATGCATGTCTGATAGACTCCACCACATTGCGGCCATGGGGTGCGGCGCATGTTCCGTTAGCAGCTGAACCAGGCAAAGCAACTGGAGATGCAAGAGGGGTGGAGAATCCTGCGGAGCGCCATATGAACCCTGACAGCTGATACTCAAAACACGAGCGAGCCTGGAGAGTCGTCAATACTGACAAACAAAGAATCATGTAAGATTAGATTCTGGCTTCTGGTAGCTGATTGCTCCAAAGCATGGCACATATGGAGCGTGCTGCAGGAATCAGCAAATCAGTACAGACGGATTGAAAGTCTCCCATTCGCTGGGATTGAGTGGGATCTACAATATAACTAGGTTGTGTGAGAGCAAGGTGCAGTGGATCAGTGAGTCGGTCACATTCCATGACGCATTATGCGCGAAAAGACAATGCAAGAATCCAGCCCTTCGTCCTCAGAGTGCGGCCTGTGGGTATGCGGTAAAAGTACCGTTTCGGAACAGACTCCGAGACGACAGCCCAGATACTTGGAAGCATCCTTTTACCAGCAATTTTTAGACGAAGAGAGGCAGGCAGTGGGTTCCGGTCAGGTGCCTACAGCAGTCGGCGAGCACACATGTTGGAGGGTTGGAAGCCGAGGCGGGAGACTCACTAAGTTGAGAGAGGTCCCCAGTCGAAAGCGGGGATGGCCGAATCGCGACAGCCATGGGCATGGCGCCATGGTCAAAAAGTACCTCATTTCAGCAGAAGAGTGTTGGTGGATGCGCGGGTGGAGGAACGGTCCTCCCGCTTTTTGGGTAAGCGGCCCACTGGCGTCACATCCTCGCCGACATGCGCAAGCCACGAGCATGATCAGCGACCGGCATCATCGATGGGCGGCCCGCTAAGTCGAGGAATCGCCAGGCCTAGCAGTTGATTCGATTCCTTCGTTCCAGCAGCGACAAGGGCAGGTAGCCAGTGCCTCTGATTCGATCATCGACGCCCGAGTCGTCTGCGCCATCTGCCGTCGAGCATCTCCCAACGAGGCTGGTTCCCACCGCAGAAAGCTCGCTTATCAACCCTCGGTAGATGTCGGGGCATATGCTCGTCGGCGCTGGGACGACACCGGAAGTACAGCGGTCGGAACATTTCCCAAGCACGCACGTGAATGGATCATCGCTGTGGGGAGGAGGATCAGCCAGCTTCTTACCCAACGGCAACTTCTTCTTTTCTCTCTTTGTCGCGCCATTGCCCCGGCGGACATGGCGACTTCCTTTTGACGAGTCTCATTGCTACGTCATGCACGCCCTCCGTACCATTGGCTGCAGATCCTAGCCTCCACTCCTCCACTTGGGCTCCACCCGTCTGCATCTCCAAGAGTTACTTTAGACGAACGCGCATCTTACCCTGACTCTTTGGGGACAGCAGGCCCTGCAGCATTCCTCATTCGGAGACGCATCAATCCACGGATGCCGCCGTTCACGTTCGGATCGGCAATCGTACTGGCATCTCAGCATCGGGCCTTCCAGCAACACGATCGGTACTCGCGTTGTATCCCTACCCATCATCGCAATCTCCAGCTCGCCATAGGGCGTTTGCAGTACCAATGGTGTCTTGCTTTTTCGTGTCTATACTCGTGTACCCTGCACAGCTCACGCATCGACTGGAAGCTTGGACGTACCCCAACAGTATGCCAGTCGTCCACCCCCCTCAGCATACTTACGCAACCGTTTTGGAGCACTGCCTGTTGCCTTGCAAACGGCGGACCGTGGCAGCCCATCAGCGGGATCAGTCGCTTCTCCTTGGTGCAAACAGACGGCGCAACGCTAGTATACCTCAACCGGACATTTTGTATCATCGTATCCTCTGACACTACGAGAACAACAGATACTTTGGTAGGTAAACTATTGGATGGAGATCCCCGACTATCAAGATGCAAGGCTCACGGAAGAATGCCCATACCACATACACTTCGTCATCCTTACATCTCTCGTGCGGGTAATCAACCGCACAGGTCCATGGCGACGATCAAGAAAGCTCCGGTCTTTCCGAGCTTCCATCTGTTTTGGGTGGGTGATCGTATACCATGATAGAAAGTGGTGCCTGCCGTGTCATGCCCGTAGATGCTTCGGGAGCAGCCTGCCTGCAGCTATCAACTACTTGTTCCCCACTTCGTCGGAGACTCCGTTTTCTGGTTTTCCAACGCGTAATCACATTGGTTGGCTCTTTACCCAGTACGTCGAAATTGGTTTCCTTGACCGAGGTGGGGCGATCATTTTACTGCACTGCTTGATGGCGTCGGAATTCAAGCTGACCACTTTGATCATCATTGACGAAACACCCTTTCAGCTGAGCACTTGCGACACAAGTGGGAACGACTCTAGAACGTGACATGATGACATGGCGCATCGCTCTCGCCGTGCCAATCTAACAGTACATCAAGTCGGCTCTTCAAACACGTCTTATGTCGCAGACGGCATCAAAGATGACCCTTCAAGGCAAAGCTCCGTCGGAGGTGTGCAGTCGGATGGTTTATCCAGCGGCAACCAACATGATGGCTGTCCATGGCTGTCCATGTGGCTGGCGAAGCATTCACAGTCGCTAGCTCAAGCACATGTCAGCCTGTCCGTGCCACAGATACCATGTTATTATCATTTTGCTGCCTCAAATGCTTGCCAGAAGCGACGGCCCCTTTGCAACTATACATTTTCTTTTCATGAATCCACTGCCTAAAGCGTGGCTCCCCCGACATATCAATTACAGAGGCTTGATCTATGGTTCCCTTTGCTCATATTCATGGGGTTGGGCGTTGCTCTTACGTGGCCGTCGTCTTTTGGTAACACGACGCTTGCATCCATGGATGATGCGGGTCGAAATGGGCAAGGACCCTGGCCTTATTCCAGCTGCGCATGCATATTCGCTTGCCATGCATGCGCAGGGAGAAGCTTCACGGCCGCCCGAGTAAGGGGAAGCCGAACCTCTACACCCTCTGACAATGCCATGCCTTTCTTTCTGTTGCAGCGTGAATGTGCGACACCATCTTCTACGTCTGTTGGCTGGTTATAGCGCCACGACAACATGCAGGGTCATCAAGTCTAGATGCTTCGCTTTGTGTGTCTCTCGTGCTTCAGCAATTGCAGATTTATCGTATGTAGTGATTCTCAACAAGTGTCTTTCAGTTACTGGCCTGAGGCACTGGTGGACGGTGGCGTCGCGCAATGCCGAACACCTATCTCTAAAGGCTGGCTACCCATGTGCCCCGCATCTAGCATGTACAGATGAAGCCCTGGCCAACCACGGCATTCCATGCTGGCGCCCTAGACTCGCAAGATAGGCTTCCGCATGATTCCGACAATCGGGCCTGCACCACTCGGGAACACGAAATAATTGAATTCCGAGGTAACGTGTCCACGACTGCAAGTAATCACAAACCTCGCTTTCCTCTACTCTCTGACAGTCATCTGCATTTGCCGTCGCTTTCTTCTCTTTGATCATTTTCTGTCAGTATTGAATCGCTACCAATCTTGTGCAGCACCCCTCGAGATGTCTCCTCCATCAGCAATCGAGCCCCAGGCGGGCGACGAGATAAAACCAAATACGGTTGCGCCCAATGAGCCTGGGCTGAACCAGAAAGACGGAAAGAAAGAAATGCTCAAGTTTCCCAGGCCGCCAAAGTTTGACGACCCATACAAGGAGCGTGTATATCTGAAGGGCCGTCTCGCCGCTGCGTTCCGCATCTTTGGCAAGTACGGCTTCGATGAAGGCATAGCAGGCCACATCACTCTCAGGGTTGGTGACAAGCTCTCGGTAGAAGAAGAGGAGATGCTGATACCACAAAGGACCCGGTGGACCCGACTACTTTTTGGGTCAACCCCTTCGGCGTGGCATTTAGCATGATGAAGTCCTCGGACCTCATTCTTGTAGACGCCAAAGGCGAGGTCATTGACGGCGGAGAGTGTCGACTTTTGAACACGGCAGCATACATGATCCATCATGCCGTCCATTCGGCTCGCCCCGATGTTGTTGCCGCAGCACACTCGCACTCGATCTACGGTCGCACATTCTGCGCACTGGGTCGTAAGCTGGACACGATAACGCAGGATTCGTGTGTCTTTCACAATGACCACGTCATCTACGAGTCGTTCAATGGTATTGTGCTGGCTGAAGAGGAAGGCAAGAACATTGCGAAATGTCTCGGCGATAAGAAGGCCGCGTTGCTCCAGAACCACGGCTTATTGACTGTCGGCAAGAGCGTAGAGGAGGCGGTGTTCTGGTTTGTGAGCATGGAGAAATGTTGCCATGCGCAACTAATGGCGGATGCTGCGGCTGCGGGGCGTGGAGGTGAGACGGTCAAGATTACTGAGGAGGACGCGGTTTACACACACAAGGCTTTAGGGAGCTCCCTGGCAGGATGGTTCAGCGCGAAACCGATGTTTGATGTCATCCACAAGGAGACGAATGGCGAGTATCTTGAGTAGTGCTACAGCGTATAATTGCATACAGTTGTGTCGAGAAACATGGATAGCTACACTGCGTCGGGCCAGATTAATGATCATACGGGACGAGAGTCGTGCCGTCAAAGCTCATCTCAGGCCCCACCAGCCGCCCCGTTAACTCCGCCCAGTGTCGGCAGACGAAGTCAAAACATTCAACATGATTATCAATCGCTGTAAACTCGACGTGCGTACAAGACGCATTGCATTGCAGCCGTCACCATGACCGGTTCACATCTGCGGCCTGTGTGGCGTCGTTAGCAAAGACATATACACCAAGAACAATAGCACCCCTCACGGAGCCCTTGGTCTCAGCGCGAAACCTTTGAAGGCGATGGTGTCATAGCCTACTGCAGGGACGCAAACCCACAGCTGGACCCTGGAGCGCGTGCATCATCACTCGGCCAGACGCCGCTCCTAAATGCTTACCTTGGCCCGGAAATCGTCGCGAACTCATTAATCCCAGACTTTTTTTTTTCTCCTGTCTTTCTTCAAGCGCTGCAACGTGTTTCCCACAGTCGCTGTGACTTAGCCACTACCACAGGCAATAAACGCAGACCATCGTTAGCGGGTCATGGCGAAAGGTCCCGCAGTCGTAGTTGTCGCCAGGTACCGTTTCAACCGCCTTCACGGCTCCACATTCCGAGCGTATAGCTAACATCTTTTGCAGACATGGCGCACGCCTCGATGCTGCTGACAAGTCGTGGCATCTCACCTCACCCACGCCGTATGATCCTCCCCTGACATACGGCGGCTGGTCGCAGGCGAAAGCACTCGGCCAGCGAATAGCCGCGTTGCTGCATGAGAGGGACAATCAGCAGCCAGAGGCGGCGAAGGCTTCCCCCAGCAACGACCCCGCACACGTCGACTTTAGCAAGCTGAATATTTCCAAAGAGAACAAGCCGAGGAAGAGGAAGCGCAAGATCATCATACACTCGAGCCCTTTCCTGAGATGTGTGCAGACGAGCACCGCCGTGGCAGCCGGCATTTCGCAGTATCAGTCGCCCACGGCACCAGAACTCAGCATACCCACGCCTTCCAGAGAAAGGGATGGCTTGCTGGGTACGTCTTCGCCCAAGCCGCCGCGTACCAAATCGACGTCCACCTTCGAACCGCTCGCCGACCCTAACCTCGAGATACTACCAAGGCCTCATACTGGGCCGGAGAGAATTCTGCTGCGCATCGATGCTTTCTTAGGAGAGTGGCTGTCCCCAGAGTACTATGCCGACATCACCGCGCCTCCGAATTCGACCATGATGGTAGCAGGTGCCAAGGCAGATTTGTTGCGGAGAGGCGACTACATCCAAGAGCAGCCCAATCCGAACAGCAGCAAAGGAAACTTCCCGGGCGGCTGGATGGGAAACAAGGCGGCTGCCAGTGCTACGCAGAGTGCTGGTAGAGGAGCTTCCCCTACCATGGGCAGCTTAGCTCAGGTTGCGCCCTTGCGCGAACGCTCAAGCAGCTATGCTGGCCCGCTAGGTCTACAAAAAACGGTTTCAAGAGAAGCCGTGTCACCACTTGTGGCACCTACACTTGTGCATACGCCAGTCCCTACCAGTGTATCAAGCCGCGTCTATGAGCCGCCTCACCCGTCGTACTCGGTCTCGCCGGCCGATCCCATACCACGTGGATATGTTGCGCATGCACAGGAAGCTTGCGTAAAAGTCGACTTCCAATGGGATAGTATGCGCCCGCCTCAAGACTGGGGTGATGGCGGCGAGTACGGTGATGAGTGGAGTACAATGCACAAGCGTTTCCGGAAGGGACTCGCTGGTATGATGGAATGGTATCGCACTCATGGCACTACGCCTCCCAAGAACCAGTTTCCAGGTTTCATGTTTAGAGAACCGCTACGTCTGACTCCGCCACCTATGTCGCATACGAAATCAGACCCTTTCCCCAACTTTAGCGACAACCTGGCGGAAGACGACGACGACGAGGAACTTGTGCTTGTTTTGATAACCCATGGCGCTGGCTGCAATGCTCTATTAGGCGCCATGACTAACCAGCCTGTACTCATGGACATTGGTCTCGCCTCGCTCTCAATGGCGGTGCGGAGAGATGAGCCGAGGAAGACATCTGCGCCAACGACTCTACACGCGCGGCGGCTCTCAGTCGCAGATCCCGGCATGTCAGATACGTATGAGATGAAGCTCTCCGCTTCCGTCGACCATCTACGGCCTGGTGTCGACCCTTCAAAACCACCATCTGCGCAACCCCAAGCACAGTCGCCAGCTATCATGCCGAGCCCATCACTAGACTATCGTCGACGGTTTACAGGGTCTTCGAATGCGAGCACACCTTCCGAGGCACCATTTTCGCTCGGTGATGCATACAGAACTTGGAATAGCTCTATGAGCAGCATGCGACGAACCATGAGTTCAGGGTCCAACTCCAGATTCATGCAGAGCACGGCAAGTGGTACTGCGTCCCCTTCAGGAGGCTTATGGTCAGGGACAAGCACTCCGGTGGGGGAAGCCGACGTGGTTCCTACGTTTGCAAATTCACAGCCACAGCCACAGCCAAAGTCGCATTCCATTTCGACCCCCAAGATCTCTTCTACCAGGAATGACAACAAGTCTATCCCGCAAGTAGACGGCGCCGCTGATACGAGCAATCGTCTCACAAAGTTGGACTCCAAGGAAGAGAGGGAAGTGGGCGATAAATCTACACCCTTGATCAGCGCGCCTACTCGAAAGCAGAGTGCGCCGAGTGCGTCGGGGCTCTGGGGGGCAAAGGCTTCGTCAAAGAGCAGCAGCGGACTCTGGGGCCCGCCAAAACTTGACGATGTGTATGAGCATACTCATGGACCCAAAAGGAGATGGACAGTAACAGAAAGGGAAGATGCGCGATGAATATTCTGCTCAGCCTGCCATTTTCGGACTCGGTGTTTAGTTGTTTTGGCGTTGAGCGGCATTGGTAGCATGATAATGTTTCTTCCAAGGTTGTTGGTCTTTGAGCGCGGCGTTTGATGTACATTAGATACGAAGACCAGCTTGAGACATGCACTTTTCCTTGATGATGGACGTGTTCCGCTCCGATCGCTTTGGCCCGATGCGCGTCGTGCTTCCAGGCCTTGAAAGCCCACGTCGGCCCCTGGTAGTGACGCGAGCCCGCCTCGCCAGATGATGACCCAGCTGCAGGCGTTGCATCACAGTCACTTGGGCACCGACTGATGATGGCAAATGGGACACGCGTATTCCGTATCCGAGGTGCATTCAAGTTCAAAACACGATATCTGCACCTGGTTCCCCATCACCCACGGCCCACCAGACTACCGAGCCCCTAACATTTTCCATTCGCGACAACCGCGCTCGCCGCGACAGGCAGGCCCGGCGAACTTGGAGGCCTCATCCACCCCACCGTTCGTCCCCACACCAGCCGCTAAACAGATCACTCGCATTTGCGCTGGAGCGGCCACTCGGCTTCTGATTGGCGGCGGTGGTCGGGCCGATAGGCATACAGGCGGGCGCTTCACGCGCAGGCACACTTAGCGCAATCCCGTAGGCACGAAGGCTTGCATTGACAGTTGGTGTGGGCGAACTATTCACGCTTTATCCGTGAACAAGTTTGCAGGAACCCGTTTCAACCATGTCTGTCAAGTTAGTACCTCTCGTCTCTCTCTCACCCCTTCCCGCTATTCCTACTGTTGCTCGTCGACCAGTTGCTGCTGCAAACCGCGTGCCCCTCTTTCCCCATACCTCTACATGCAGCTTGAACCAGGGTGTACCCAAGGCGCAAAGAGGCATTTTAGCACAGCAACATGGGCTTCAGGACAGAAAAGACGATGAAGAAGACCAAGTCTAACCGCAAAACCAGCTGGGTCATGCTTGCTGAGAATGGCGGCTACACCCCTCTCCCCGGCGAGCAGACACTATACCAGTCTCCCCCTCGAACCACGCTCTCGTTACAGACCAGCCATCGACACCATCCGAGCGAGTCCTATTCACAGCAATGCAAGTCGGGCGTTGTCTTTCTCACCAACCGACGGGTACGATCTGTTTTCTCGTCTCCCACATACGAGGCGTAATCAGGTGAACTCCATAGGCTGACTTGAACAATAGATGATCTACCTACCCGTGACCCCAACACCACAACTCCAATCATTCGCGGTACCCATCCTCAACGTGTCCGACTCTCGCGTAACAGCACCGTGGTTCGGCGCAAACAAATGGGAAGCCATCATACAGCCCGTCCAAGGCGGCGGTATACCACCACAGCACGCTGAACTAGACCTC
This sequence comes from Stemphylium beticola, assembly GCA_029100535.1. Taxonomy (NCBI): domain Eukaryota; kingdom Fungi; phylum Ascomycota; class Dothideomycetes; order Pleosporales; family Pleosporaceae; genus Stemphylium; species Stemphylium beticola. The sequence continues at coordinate 62,503 of JARBXR010000099.1, read as the reverse complement.
GTCATGGAGTTCAAGGAAGGTGGCGCATTCGACTTTGCAAGCATATTCGAGAGATTGAAGGAGCGGTTACGGCAGGCTGTTGAGGTCGCACGGGAGAGCGGTGGAGATGTGCAGGATGGAAGCAGAGGCGTCGGAGGTGTAAACCTGAACAACGTGCACCTGGAGGATCTGCCGGCATACGAGGAAAGCCGGCAACATGCTAGGGTTCCTGACCCGCTACCTAGCCCGCCCATGGACAGCTCCGCGGGGGGTGGTATGGGTGTTGGCGGTCCGGTCGTGGCAGCGCCTGAGCCCTCCAGCCCACAAGCATCGAGTCCGCTGTCTAGTCCACGGACACAACAAGAGCGATTCGAGCCGCCATCGGACCCGCCGCCAGGCTACGAGGAAGTACAGAGGAGTAGTATTGTGGACGAGCTGGAGAGACAGATGAGGGACAACCCATGGCAGGACCGAGACAGCAAGCGATGAGGGCGGGGATTGCTTTGATGAGAAATCAGTGTTTGAGCAGGGCGTTCCGGGGAACCGACCGGCTTCACATGGCCGCGATGAGTTATCATGAACTTGCCTTTATTGCTCCACTCGGCTTGAATATATTCGAGAAATACAGCTACAGCCGGCTCTACCTTGTTGGCTTCGATTGTGACTGCACGTCTCACCTACTCCAAGCATGTCCAGCAGTTAGGCTAGCGTGACATGTCTGAAATGTCTTTCCATAACAAAACGCTCCAGCTTCGGCACCGTTACGCTAACAGCCTGAAGAGATGATGCGCCGCGAACACATGACAATCAAACCGCGCTGACTGACATGTGAAGCAATCCCAGACCGTCCATCTTCCAGTCTCTGCCAGCATGTGAAAGCTAGTTCCCCGGAAGCATGACGCGCCCCGCAAACGCACTAACGCAAAGCAGAAGTTACCTCGGCGATGCGAGGCAAATGACCTAATTCCTGAGCCGACCAGAATGCGGTAATCACGGCCTCTTCTTGTTCCTCCATTCTTTACTTACCTCTCACCCTTCTCTGATACCCCTCTCTCACCGTTTTTTTTTAAATACACCTGTTTTCACACATAGCAGCTTCAGACTTCAATATGGCGAACCAAGCCCCCAACAAAGGTACGGGTTGCAGATGGAAAGATGCAATTGTAATGGAGCAGCATGCTGACAGCTTGGATAGTACAAGAGCGCCTCACGCAGGTCGAGGGCCATCTTCTTGGTGGCTCTGGAAGCCCTGGCGCATCTGGATCCAAGGGAAAGAAGAGTCTTTTGGAGAAGAACCCTGACGATGTGAGTACTATCCTTATTCCCAGTATGACGAGTATGGACGTTATGGAGCTTGTAGAGAGCACTGCAGCTCCTCATTCCTTCTCAATATTTGCCTGCTAACATGCTGGTAGATTGTCGTAACTTGCGCGCTCCGCACAGCCTTCACAAAGGGCGGAAAGGGCGGCTTCAAGGAAACACAAGCAGCCGACCTTCTCCACGGCGCCTACAAGGCCCTCATCGAACGCTCCGGCATCGACCCCAACGTCGTTGAAGACATCGCCGTCGGCGCAGTCCTCGCTCCAGGTGGTGGCGCAACCGAGTTCCGCGCTGCAGCCCTTGCCGCCGGCTTCCCTACCACGGCCGCAACAAAGAGTCTGAACAGGCAATGCTCGTCCGGTCTTCAAGCATGTGTCGACATCGCCAACGCGATCAAAGCCGGCATGATTGAAGTCGGCATCGGCGCAGGCGCAGAGAGCATGAGCACACAATACGGACCCGGTGCCGTCAGCGAGTTCTCAGAGCTCCTCGAGAACCACAAGGAAGCCGCAAACTGCAAGGTGCCCATGGGCGTGCTATCCGAGCAAATGGCCAAAGCAAAGGGAATCGCGCGAACGGACCAAGACGCCTTTGCCGCATCTTCGTTCCAAAAAGCCGTCGAGGCTCAAAAGCAGGGTCTCTTTGACGAGGAGATCGCTCCCTTGACCGTCAAGTGGACAAACCCCAAGACCGAAAAGGAAGAAACCATCACCGTGAACAAGGACGATGGCGTCAGGCAAGGCATCACAGCCGAATCCCTGAGCAAAATCCGTCCTGCCTTTTCAAAAGACGGTTCCATCCACGCAGGCAACGCATCCCAAATCTCCGACGGCGCTGCTGCCGTTCTCCTCATGAAGCGCAGCACAGCCCAGCGTCTCGGCCAGAAGATCATCGGCAAGTTCGTCCAAGCCTCCATCGTTGGTGTACCGCCGCTCATGATGGGCGTTGGTCCCGCCGCCGCCATCCCCGTTGTGCTTGAGAAGACGGGCCTCAACAAGGATGACGTGGATATCTATGAGATCAACGAGGCTTTTGCTAGCCAGTGCCTGTACTGCATCAACGAACTTGGTCTGGATATGAAGAAGGTTAACCCCAAGGGCGGTGCTATTGCCTTTGGACACCCGCTCGGTGTTACCGGTGCTAGGCAGGTCAGCACGCTGCTGACGGAGCTCAGGAGGACCAAGACAAACATTGGTGTTACGAGTATGTGCGTGGGCACTGGTATGGGTATGGCTGCTGTTTGGGTTGCAGAGTAAAAAAAAAAAGTGATGTGGATGTCATATCTTATGTTCTTTCTCTCGTTCGGATGGGCTATCGGCTCGTCGTATGATCATGTATATGCAATGAATATCTTCTTCTGATCACGAACATTTTCTTTGCCACTTTCCATTCTTGGTGTAAGAGGGTATTATAATGTTTTACAGTACAACGTGTCTGTGTAATAGTATCGTAGCTCTCTCTGCCACTATCGTACAGTCCTTGTTTCTGCGCGAGAGCTAGATAGAAATGAAGATTTGTATATGTGTATCAATGTGCCCACCCGTCACCTTCTTACACGAGGTTTATCGCTGTAGGTATGCGCAAGGGACGCATCTTCTATGTTCCTCTCATGTCCCAACTGTGCTCATGCTCATACTCCCCTCCTTGTCCTTCCTGTCTTCCTTGGGTTACTGTCTTCCTTGGGTTACTGACTTCCTCCAGGACGCATATGTCCTGTAGCGCCATCCTAGCCCCACGCTAGTCAGCGCAGCTATATGTCTTCTTCACCTGTACATATAGTACAGGTAAGCGTGACATATATGTATATGTGTTTATGTGTATTCTATATCCGATCCTCACACCCTCTTCACCCAGCATCGATAGTATACTGATACGGCAACTGGCCCAGACTCTGATTCGAATTCAATCTAATCACGCTGCCCGCGGTGCCCAGCGAACTCTCACTCGAGTTGGGCAGAATCGTACTGGGGCTTCTTCGCGCACGGTCGTGGACTACCACGGACCCAGTCTCCGACTCTGAGCGGGCGAGCGAGCGGTGCGAGGGCGTGCGCGGCGTGCCGTAGACGGTCGAGTTGTAGTCTTGTGCAGTGCGGACGGTTTGCGGGGAGTGCGGTGTGGAGGCGCGGCTGCTGGGTGTGGAGAGGGAGCTGTTGAAGGAGGATAGAGAGGATTGGCGGTCGAGTTGCGGGGTGCGGTACGGCATGCGCGAGTGCGAGGACACGCTTGATTCGGAGCTTGACTCGGTGGGCGCAAGACTGCGCGTGTCTGATTCGAAATCTTCGGCGCGCGCTTCTTCGATCACGGCCGCATCGACTTCAGTCATGCCGTTTAGGATCTCGGCGAATATGGCCATGATGTCGCGAAATTGGGTTTCGGTCAGGCTGGCGGTGGAGAAGCGGGCGTACTCGTATTGCGCGAGGAAGGTAGGGCCCAGCGAGGGCGGGTTAAGCAGTCCGAATTCTGCTAGGCGCGAGAGGTATTCGCGTAGACCCATTGCGCGCGGGCGCTGGAGCAGGGTGACGATACGCGCGTCTGGTAGAGGTGGTGCATTGTCTGGGTATTGTTGCATGCTCTCTTCTAGAACAGGGTCGGGCGGCGCAAGGGAGACGGCTTTCGCTTCGATGAGGTTGGGGAGTTCGCAGATGACGCTCCAATACTGCAGATTGGGGAGATCGGGCGACGAAGGGGAGGCCCAGCCAGGATGCGAGACATGGCCCCATGGCAGCGACTTTGCAGAGACTGGGATGATGGTCGCATTAGGCGCATGGTGGTAGTGGTGGTGGTGGTAGTAGCCCTTTTTCTTATGCGCTTTTTCTTTATCCTTTTTGCTCTCGGTCGTGTTTGGGCGCGACAGAAGCTCCTCGTCGTCCTCGACTTCGTCCCTAACATCTCTCGGCCTACTATCCCACGCAATAATTGCACTCCTCTTGAAATGCTTGACCACCATCCTCCTCACTCCTTTTCCTACTTCTCCCTCCTCGACAGGCACATAGCTCTTTGGTATGGCAGACAACACTGTCCTATTCGTGTAGATGCGCGTCGAGTAGATCAACAACACAATCAGACAGGTGAGCAGATAGGTGCCGCCAATAACGAAGAGCTTCTGAATCTCATCTGACTTGATGGACTGATATATCGTGTCGGCGGGAGTGACTGCAAGGAACAGGAACAGGATTATGAGAAGCGCCGTGTACGTGGTCGAGTACCAGATGCGGAAGAGGGGAATGCGCATGGCTGCGGCGACCGTGGCGACGATAGCAGTAAGAAGGCGTAAGGAAGGTATGCATGGAGATGAAAATAACTACAAATTAGCGCTACGTGACAAGTGGTCGTGGCTACATGACGAGAAGGTAGAGTGAGCATCGAGTTGTACCATTATGGTGTTTGTGATGGAAAGGAGCGCCAAGCTACTGACGCATGCTACTAGTACATGCAACTAGCACATGCAGACGGGACCTCTGGACCCACGAGTTCACCCGTTTCCCACACTCACGGTTATCATGGCCCGAAACTCCAAAATTCCTTGTGAAGCTGAAATAAATCCTCGTTTATTCCTGGTCAGCTGTGGAGAATTTGATTTCCTATACTTTGTATACTCCGCTCACCCCTCTTCCCGCCTAGACTCACCAAGCAATCTAACGTGTAGGCCTCACGTCTCCGCCAACGTATCGCCATAGAAACAATAGCCTCATGACTTGATACTCCCACAGCAATCATACATCAGCCTGGTAACGTTTCGAAACAATCCGTCATCTATTGGAGTACGCGATCTTCCCGGCCTCGTGCGTCACCATCAGCCAACTGATACACGCAACGATGCGAATCGTCTCCTCCACAAAGCTTGCGCCCAACATTGAAACTCTCGAAACATGACGTGCTCCAGACATTCCACGGCCAATTTCTACTTGTCTCCATGTATACTTCGCAAAGCACATTGTACTTGATCTTCTCCAATTCTCGGTCATCATGCAAACTCGCAAAGGCTCCTTTGGCCTGGGCGTGTGGCCCGCCAGGTCGCGGACTGGCACAAGATGGTCAGGATTCTTCGTCTTTATTTCTCTCTCAGTCTTGTTTTTATGTCACGTCAAGATCCCTGTTGGGTCTTTTCCTTCTCTCTCGCTCACGCCTTCCTGTCCTGCCATGCCTCCATATCCTTCTCAATTGACCTCACTTAACCACAGCTTCAACTGGAGAAATGTTACCATCCAACATTACCCCATGGAAGGACTGGCGCAGCTTTCAACCCGCACACGAGAACAATTACCGAACATGCAATATGACCTCAGCATGCATAAACCCTCCTATCGAGGCACAGTCGTGCGCAAGCGTCGTCAAGCCGCCATAAAAGCAACGTTCCAAGGATACTGGAAAGCCTACAAGCAAGACATGGCAGAGGACGGGAAGCTACAAAAGATGCTCACAGAACGCAGTTCTGCTGTCATTGAAAGTCTCGACACCCTCTGGATCATGGGACTCACCGCAGAATTTGAAAAGGCCGTGAAAACTGTCGTGGAGATGGATCTTGCGCCCACCAACCAGTTGCTAAGTCTGTCTCAAACGTCGCGATTGTTGTCCGCGCTACTCACAGCATACGATCTCACGCCATGCAAGGATAGTCGGCTTCTGAACAAAGCCATGGAACTAGGCGACATGCTCTATACCTTCTTCGATACCCCAAATCACATGCCAATTACATCCTGGAATGCAACAAAAGCTGCGAACCGCGAGGAACAAGTAGCAGCGCAGCACGCCACACCTGCTGATTTCACCTCACATACTCTTGTATTCGCCAGGCTATCTCAACTCACAAACGACATGCGCTACTACGACGCCATGACCCGCGTCACCAATACCCTAGCCACCCAGCAACACACAACCAGAATCCCCGGTCTCTGGCCCGCGTCCATAAACTTACAAACCATCGACTTCGCAACCAACAACAAATTCAACCTCGACACTACTTCCCTCCTCGCCTACGCGAACCTCCCACTTCTGCCCCGACTCCTCGCCGTATCCCCTACCACATCGCTCTACACCACCATATCCACAGTCGCCATCGACGCCATAACCCACAATCTCCTCTTCCGCCCCATCACGCCCAACAACGCCTCCATCCTCATGTCTAGCGCCGCGTACACGGCTCCAAACGGCCATGTAACACGTACGCACGCCATCTCCGCTTCATCCTGCGCCCTCGGCAGCACTCTCGCTCTTTCTGCTGCTCTCACACGTAATGGCACCCAACTCGCTTACGCGCGCCTTGTGACGGAGGGCTGTATATGGACGTCGCTGCACTCGCCCTTTTCTTCTTCTTCTTCTTCTTCTTCTTCTTCTTCTTCTTCGGCGGGGAAGAATATCATGCCAGATACCTTCTCCATGCTAGCTTGTTCGTCGGCCAGTCTCAAGAATAGTGCTGAGGACTGTACGTTCAATCCTGCCGTGTGGCCAAGGCAAGAGTATCCGGGCTTCGAGACGGTGGGGGAGGATGCGATGGGGATGGTGAGAATCAGACCGGAGGTGGCGATGAGTTTGTTCACGCTGTATAGGGTTACCGGTGAGGAGAGATGGAGGGAGGTCGCGTGGGAAATGTGGGACGGTGTTGACCGGACTGTGAAGGATAGGGTGGAGCGAGCGCAGAAAGAAAGTGTTGGAGAAGACAATGAGTTTAGAGGAGTGGTACAGACGCTCAAATACTTCTACCTGCTTTTCAGTGAGCCCAACTCCCTAAGCTTGGACGACTGGGTATTTGGCAATGACGGACACGCATTGTGGGCCGGCAATCAATAGTGTCACAGGTACATCACAGGCGTGGGCAAGGCGAACAAGGGTTATGATATCGTCATGACATTACTGCCTAGCCTGTCTCAAAGCCAAGGGTCATGTACACATACACGATGGATGATCATCATCCATCAATGAGGAACTCTGGCGTCATATCGTCAACCCTTGCGAGCCCTCGGTGCGAACTTTTACGGTCGCACTCATCAACGCATCCTCGCGTTCCATCCTCAGTCCAGTAAAGCAATCTCGGTTATCGTCCCCACACGCCGCACGTCGACGTAGTCATACCCCGTGAAGAAAATGAGAAGAGAGAAGAAAAGCCTTCGTTACCATGATTAAGCGAAGTCGAAGGCTGCCCATGTACAGATGTCTAATCGTGTCTGGGAGTGTGATGTAGAGTTTTGAAAGTTTGAGTTAAGGGAAAGCCGCCCACCGTTAACACCATGCAATGCCGCAAATAAATGACAAGGTAGAAGAGAAGCGCTCAAGTGACAGCCATGTCACCGTATAAGGTGTAGAGTCAAGGCTGGTTGAAGCGGATTCTGGGAGCGTAAAGAGGCTCAAGACTTGCGGAAGTCCGACAAGACCGGGTAGATGAGCTCAAAGGCCTGGTAGATTTCCTCACGGACCTTGGCACCGGTGAGGACTATCTTGCCAGAGACGAAGATCAAGAGAACGATCCTAGGCTTCATCATACGGTAGATCAGACCAGGGAACAGTTCAGGCTCGTAAGACGAGAAAGTGTGATGGCGAGAGGCGAGACCTTCGAGACGAATGGGGAAGCGAATGTCGCAGGAGCCGACAATGTTCTGAATCTTGAAGTCCTATGACGATGTTAGCATGGAGCCTACGATACTTGATCCGACGCGACATACGGTGAACTTGGCACTGAACCCCAGCTTCTGAATGATCCGCGCATATTTGCGGGAAGCGAGGCGGCTGTCGTCTTCAGACTTGGCACCAGTCACAACCATCTTTCCACTCGCAAAGACCAGAGCCGTTGTCTTGGGCTCACGAATACGCATGATGACGGCGGCGAAACGCTTCGGGTTGTACTCGGCGTTACGGGCGTGAAGAGCAATGGTCTTAAGGTCTAGGCGAGCGGAGAGGTTGACGGTAGCCACGATGTTCTGTAGAGTAGGCACAATACCAGAGGGCACTTGGCCGTTCTGGGTATCGGGAGTAGCCGCGGGGGTAGCAACACCGTTCGCGTTGTCGGCAACCTGCTGAGTGTTCTGCTCAGTGACAGGTGCGGTCATTTCCAAGTTCGCGCCTTGCGGGTACGAGAGAGAGCCGGGAGCCACGAACTGGGAGCGAGCGTTAGAACATTTTGGCAAGCGGGAAACATCACAATAGCTTACCGTCTGAGCCTGGGCGGCGGTGGACGGATGGGAGGTGAGAGAGTTGGGGTCCATGATGAGATTATTGATTGGATTTGGAGCGATAGACGCTTGTGGAGAGGAGGCAGGAGAGCTACAAGCGAATGTGTCCCTCGCAAACGCCGACAAGTGTATCGTCGAGTGGAAGCTGTCGTGGGTACGACGGCCGGGTTAGTGTGGAGATTAAGTGACCAAAAGCGTAGCCAGCAAGCCTTTGGCGGGGTAGGTAAGTCGATATATTGCGACTGCCTTGAGGCTGGGCGCGCCGATGGTAGTCGCCTGTGACGTCTAAGAGAGAGAGCGGATATGTGCAAATTTGGCACACGGTATTGGTCACACCGAGATTTTGGAGTCGCAGTATTAGAGAGCGCGCAGTTGGAACGTGTGTTCGATCTGCGGCGGCGAGGTGTGGTGAGGTTGAGGTGTTGCGACAACGGCGGGCAAGGCGGAAATCTCGTTAAAAAGTTGGGGGAAGGCCGAGTACTTATAGTAGCTGGATCCTTCGTGCCAAGGCTCTAGCGCAGCGCTAGGCTGCAGGGATGGTGCGGCGATTGGGGCTTAGCCTCATGGTTCCGGTAGCGAGAAGATTCTGCTGTGAGTAAAAGGGGCTTCCAGCATCATGCGCAACCGCTTTCCCTTCAATCCCCAGCTTCACCCTCCGCATATGCACCCTTCCAGTCGGTGAAGCTGCTGCCGTTGCGGTCGCGGCCGTCTTCTGCAGTGCCGCAGCGTCGTGTAGCCCCCTCTCTCTCTCCTGCCATAGCTAAAGGTGCAGTCGTCGTGGTGTTGCTGCCGTACTGATCATCGCAGGTTGCCGCTGCCTTACCTCATTACCAGCGATGACGACGCACTGGCCCGGATTGAGCCAAGACCCAAATCCAGCCCGTCCACTCGACCCCATCGCCTCACTTGCCGCACCACCGTCACCTTCAACGGCGCAGAAAACGAAAGAAAATTTCTGAGCAACACGTTTCCTCACCTTTTGCTGGTTGACTTGCCGCCCTTGACAATCTGCGCAACCCCCCCTGAGACAGGTGCGACAGACTGCGCCACCCATGCTTTGTCTGCGCATGCAACCCTCACAACACCACCAACGACGACGGCATTCACAATATTTGCGATAGCCATTGCGACAAGGTTATTTCGGCCCCATGTAGGAAACGACAACCAGGCTAAGACGCGGGGTTGTTCGTAGAGATGGGTGGTGTTGGAATGGTGCAGCCTGGTGCGCGCGTTTCTGGCGTGGCATGGGTCCTCGCCTATGACTCACGACTGCGCTGACCGGAAACGAGACACGCCTGGCCTTGTTTGTTCCGGTCAACATCAGCGTTTGCATTTATATTACACGTGTTGAATGCGTCCCAGCGATAATGCTTTCTCTGACGCTGTCATGGTTCTGTCATCATTTGCCGACTTGTTTTGTTGCGTGGGCACTTTAGGCAGCAAAGCCGACATGCAACATTCGGCAGTACTGTGAAAACCAGGATGTCCGTAGAAGACGACGGTAAGACTGATGTTTGACATGAACATGCTAAGTATGCAGAGGCAGGGCCAAACTTATGCCTATCGTATCATATCAAGCGCACGTCAATGCAATTTATAATCGCTTCTAGTACCACTGATAAGGGCACTGCATGCTAATGCCGAGACTTCCACCTCTGCAAGTGATGCGAAATGTCAGCTTCATGATCAAGCTTCGCAGAAACCAGGTGAAAAACTTTATCGCACGTCAGGGTCGCGGATGCCGGAGAGAAAGTTACCAACTGCACTGTACTGTTGTATGACTAAGCCGACAGCGGCATGTTGGGGTACGGGACCCATACCGAACAACAACAAGACACCTGGTAGTGCCCCATCCCTCCTCCATCAACACACTCACCGACCCCTCCACGCAGCGCATTCGCTTAGTCCCATCCATCAACTCGATGCTTTTGCTGTTGGGAGCGAATGTGAATGCTGTGGAAATCAATGTTACTTCAGCGAACAAGGCAAGCTATTAGGCGATGTAAAGCAAAGTAAGGCATGTTTTGTTCTTATCAAGGAGAGTGTAAGCTATACTGCAGGTAATATCAAGCAGCTCCTAATCTACCTCTCAACCGACTTGTCAAACCCTTTTCTGAAGCAGGCTATTTAGAGCCTGAAAGGGGTTGAACGTCGTTGACTTGGAGTCACTACTATGCGCTGGAATCCAGTCTTTACTGTTCCTTCCTTCTTTTTCTTCTTCTTCTTCTTCTTCTTCTTCCTCCTTACACCTCCCTCGTTCCTCGTTGCTCGTTCCTTCCTTCCCCCTGCCTCCTGCCTCGTCCCTTCCGTCTTCTTTCAGCCCCCGTCATCTTCCCTCCTTTCTTGCTTTTCCATCATGTGTTTTCGCCATGACTATTACCCATACTGTATACTGAGCGCTTCCGCCATTAACTCCCGTTCTCTTTCACTCAAATTCTCGTCTCCTTCAGTCGCTGGTTCCCTGTCCACGGCCGACTCCCCATCAGATCCCCACGGCCATAGTGGAAGATCAAAACCCTCTAACAGATCAACCGTACCCCCTGACGGACCAGCCACACCATCACCACCGCGCTCTTGGACAACCGCAGGAAGAAGCGCATTCTCCCACCCATGTTGATGGAGATTGTAGTTCCCAGGGTTGCCAGAGTGGCCATGCATACTTCGCGCAGCAGGTTCGCCCATATCACCTATGTCCAGATATTCCCTCGATGATAGCTGAGAGTCTCTATTCTCGTCAACATACTTCTTGAAGAAAAGCACAACCCTACACAATGGACAGGTGTTGTGCTTCGCCACCCACTCCTCCAGACAATCGTAACAGAAGCAGTGTCCACACAGTTTTATCCGCAGCATGCAATTGTATAGCGATGGCTTAATCCGAGGCATAAGAAGCCCGTTGCCGATACCGGGACGAAAGACAAGAGTCATGGTTGCGTGCTTGGTGTTTTGAAGTCGAGTGGTGTGGGAGCAACGCGTTGAAGCCTCGGGTATGGCTTCGTAGCAGATGGGGCATTCGTCGTCGCAGGTGGTGGAGAGTTTTGTGCCTTTTTGCAGAAAGGTAGACCGGCCGAATTGTGGCATGTCCTGTTGGTGGTAGATGTAGGAACAGTCGTTGAGCATACAAAAGAAGAAGAAAAAGTACAGGAAAGAGATCTAGATATGATTATTGTGAAGTACCTGAAGCTCTCAATTGAGGGAACATTAAATAACGCCATGTTGCATGGGGGTAGAAGAAAGTGTGGCAATGGGGAGGGTACTATTACCATCATATGGACCAATATGAACGATTTGCATTACCGTGGATCGACCCGTTTGGATGGTATCCCCGGGTGAGCCCCAAAGGAACGATATTGTAATCGTATGATATGATTACACTCCGGGGTGAGGTGACTGGATGATACGCGACTTTTAACCGTTGAGCAACGCAATAACCATTGGTACTTCCAGAACGTGATTACGCCGTGAATATCATCCGCCTATTATCAGTCGTGTAGGAGCTATCGCACTCGTCTCCGTACCCTATGTCCAACTAATCCGTGGAGCCTAAAGTATTTTCCTCATTCTCCTCATCTTCCCCCTTTTCCCCCTCTTCCCCCTCTTCCCCCTCTTCTTCAGCATAATCATTGTCCTCGTTATCCTCGCCAAAGTCCATATCCTCATCACTGTCATAGAAATCGTTGTCGGAGAGTGTGAAGTTGCTATCTTTCGCCTCGTTTTCCTTCGCCCTTATCTTGTCCATTTCGATCTTGTGTGTCTGCTTCTGTCGTGCATGTTCCCTCTCTTGATGCGCCATCAAGCGTGCAACCACCATCATGACGGCCCTCTTGCCGTACTCCGGACCCAGCGACTGAATAATCTTGTTGACATCCTGCTGCGTAATCAGGTCACCAGTGGCTTCAAAGAGCAAGCGGTTACAGGTTGGGCAGGTGTGACCGACGTCGATCCAGGCGTCCAGGCATTCTTGGCCAATGAGGTGGCCACATGCGGCGATTCGGACGGCGACATGAAGCTTTGATTTAGGTTGAAGGGGGTGATTGGGTTGAATCGCAAGAGGATCAAGGCAGATTGGGCAATCTTGTGAAGCGTGGGCGTGGGACTGCTTCATCGACTCAAGATCGAAACACTTGAACGCCTCTTTGCCGGGAAATACTGTCATCGTAACTTGATTCGAGCTTGGATTTGTGCTGATTGTGGGTTGAGAGGAGTTACAAGGTGCTGGAACCAATTCGGTTGCAATGCGTGAGGTGAGAGTGAGAGTGGCACGCGCGGGTCGTTCTTCCTCTGAATGCGCACACTGTGAGGTAAATTAGCGCACGGTCGTCACTCTTTGTCGTAGCAGACTTTTATCTTTCAGGTGGGTGAATCCTTCCGTCGGATGAAGAGAGTATGTACTCCTCGACAGCTATCGTAGGGAGAATTACGGGCGATGCGAATTTTACGGTGGTTGCTCGCCTTGACCGTGGTTCGCGATCATATCCATTGTATTAGTTCCTCCCCATAGCCCACGCCATCAGACTGCGCTGGTAATTCTGAAATGCCCCATAACACCGAAGGCATGGCGTATCTTGTGTGGGGGCTGGTTCTTGAGAGAGAAGTCTCGCATCATGAGGATGTCATTCCAGACTACTAGCTCCCAGTAGACAGCAGTCAGACCTGAAGTTCGTCGAATCGGTGTAGACAGGCATACGCGAGGCTCTGCTAGATGTGAATGCTCATTGAGGGCGTCGTGATTATAGTAGGAAGCTCGTGTGGGCACTGAACTTGTCTTCTTAGAGGTAGCGCACTAGTGACTAAACTCCTGACCCATCTGGCGAAGATCACTGTAATCACTTGGAGATGATTGGGCAGCGGCCCATCCAACGTCACCTCCACACACCATATGATCGGCTGTGGCACCTGCCCAGGGTCCGTCGACTTTAGGATCCGGGCGAGAATGGCACTGGCAGGCATCCCATCAACTGTTATTATTGAACTCATAGAGGCTCACAGTACTGCATGCCTCAGGTAGATATGGTGTTGAGGTGGTATCCTAGCGAAGCGCTGTAACATTTCATAGTGTGTTGCTTGTTTGACATACCTCGCTGCCCCCGATTTCCCGGCTTTACGATGTTGATATATCACCCACACTTGACCTTGGGCACGAAGCCAATGTATTTAATACTACCATAACAATTCCTCACTAAGAAATCGTTGTATGAATGTTCATAGCTAGCTAAGCCTAGTATCTAAAACGCCTACTACAACGCCAGACCAGACTAGATCCCAGCCGCCTCATCCCATATCATAAAAAATACATCAAGATTACTCAAACCCTCCGCCTAGATCACTTAGTACACTCCTCATTCCCCTCTTCCTGCCACCCTCGACCTTCTTTCTAAGCGCCTCCTTTCTCTTCCCCTCTTTCTTCTCCAGCAGCTGCCTGCGCTCCGCTTCTCTCGCTTGCGCATGGATGTTGCTGCGTCCGGTGCCACCTCTCCTGACGCCCGTCTCCTTTTGTGCAGAAGCAGAGGCACCTCCGGAAGACCGCTCACTACTGACAGACAAATTACTAGTAGCCTGGCGTATGAGAGAGGGGACGCGGAATCCTGGTCCAGCAGCTGCACGCGCTGGGTTATGAAACGCGAGATTCGACTCTGCAGATACGACGGACTCTTCGACTGTCGACTGCCGGCTTAGTGTTAGGCGGTCGATGATTGGCTTTCTGTAAGAAGTGGGTTTGCTTGAGTGTGTCTGGTCGTCTTCGTAGTCGTCCTCTGCATCTGAGAGTTGAGAGTCGGGGATTACGATGCGCGGGTCTTCGATGAGTTCCGAGATCGAGTGCTTGACGTCATCAGCAGTAAGGGGCTTCCGACTGAGTGTGTCGGACGCCGCTGTTCGGCGCATGTTCGGTGGCGGCCGGTTCTCTTTTTGCGAATCTTGAGCTTTCCGTTTGAGCGGGCTGGTGGGGTTCTGTGAGTCTGGAATGGCAACGTCATCGCCCTGGGTTTGAGGCTGAGATTGAGACTGTGAAGAGTCCTCGTCTACCACCTTTTCAGGCATGTTGAGGTAATCATATTCACCTTCGTCGGCAAAGTCGGCCAGTGTGTTGAAGAAGGCCTTCTTCTTGTCGTCATCGGCGAGCGCCTTGACCTTTTGGTCCTGCAGTAACGCATTTGTCTGCTTTTGGAACGCAGCGCGCTTCTTGCGTTGGCGCATCTCGGCCTCATCTTCAGAATCAGACATGTCGAACCCATCGTAGCCGCCAGCGTTCCTGCGCAGACCACCCTTGCTTTGCATCTTCTTGTAGAGCTCGGCAAGTTGCTTCTCATCGTCCTTCTTTGTTTTATCGCTGTACCGCATTAGTATTAGAGTATCGAGTAATGCATTGGGACTAGACTTACGCATAGAAAGCGGCAATTTGGCGTTCGTCGACTTTGACATCGTTGTGATCAATCATGTCCTTGAGGTCCTCGTCCTCCTCACCCTCTTCGTCATCACTGGCTCCTCCAAGACCAGCATATTCATCCTCGGATTCCTCGGCCTGCTCCATAACAGCTTCCCTGGCCATGCTGTTCTTCTTGTTGAACTCTTCGGCCGCCTTTGCCTTCTTGACAGCTTGCTGCATCTTCCTGAAAGCATCCTTGCTGGGTTTAGGAGGGCGCTGAATGTCGTCTTCACTCTCTTCTTCTTCTTCAGCATCAAACAAGTCTTCTTCTACGTCCGAAAGCTCGACGGCGGCCTCCCGCCGTCCACGTTGAAGCTTGCCTTTCTTCTGTTTGATTGGAGATTCTGCGACAGCCATCATGACGGTATCGACTGTCGATGGTGGAGGAGCGAGACCTGCTGGCGAACGGGAGAAAGAGAAACCTGCATCCTGAGTCGGCTCAAAATCGTCAGGCTGCGTCCGCGATAAAGTGGGCGAAGTCTTGACGACTTGACTGATACCCAGGCTGAACTGAGATCCGGGACCAGTGTGCGATGCCTTCTGAGGCGACATTAATGATTGACTATTAGGGACCATGAAGTCCGAAGCCTGGCTGAAGTTCGCTCCAGGTTGAGTTTCGGGTAGGTTTCGTAAGAAGTTCAAAGAATCCTGTTCTGTTTCTGCAGCAACAGCAGGCTGAGATTCTGACTCAAGCTCGGCCATCGTGCCAGCAAACACTTGTGTAAGGCCTACTCTAGTGTTGGCATTACCAAAACCGAAGGCGGCCATTGCGTCGACTGGGGTAGCTGGCTGCGTTGGTGTGGCGTTTTTAACTGTCTCAGTGTCACTTTCATCGTCATCGTCAATGACTCGATTGCGGGCTCTGTTGACGGTTTGCCTTCGGCCAGGCACATCTACGTCATCATCTTCCATGTTTGTATCTTCGTCGACATGGGGTGCTTGAACAGTCTCTTCTGGCTCTTCGTCCTCGTTAGCCATTCCATCGATGAGGTCGTTGGCGTGATCCGCTTGGCTGCCTTCGGCTTCTTCATCCTCGGAGCCCGAGAGTTCGACCTCGGCTTCCTCTTCTTCATTCTCGTCTTCATCCTGGTTCGCGTCCTCTTCTCCACTTCCGATATAGTCGCCATCTTCTTCGTCGCTTGATGGCAGGTCATCTATAGTCTCACCGTTCTTCTTTGCCTCCTTCCTTTCGATCTTAGCGAGTTCAAGATCTTCTTGTCTCTGCTTCTCAAGCAATGCTACCATGTCATCGATTTCTACTTGGCGCTTCTCTCTCTCCTCCTCGGTTTCAGGGTTGTGCCCACGTTTAATGAGATCAGCAATCCTCTCCTCTCGTGCCTTAGCAGTTTGCTGGCGCGCTTTTTGCGCCAGCGAGAATTCCATCTCCCCCCGAGTGACAGATTTCTGTCCTTTCTTAGCTTTGGGTGGTGATCTTGTCAGTTGAGCAAGAGCACGTAAATGTACGAGTGAGCCAGCTTCGTTCTGCTTCTTCGTGGGTAGCCTGTCGAAGACGGGGAATCTACTCTTTGGCTTCTGCATGCTTTGGTCATCATCTGAATCAGAAAGCTCCACCATAGCGTCGTCAGGGGTGTCCTTGGTATCTACTGAAGCATTCTGCACAGTGACGGTCTCCTTCTGTTTCATCCAGGGATGCTCTGGCAGATGTTGGAACTCGGGCGCTCTTCCTTTGCCTTTGTCGACCTTGGTAGGTTCTAGAGAGCCAAGACCAATTTGTGTTTCTGATATTGGGGCGGATGTTTGCTGAACCCTCGGCGTAGGTTGCTTATCTGAACCGTCTTCTTGTCTCGATGGGCTAGTGGGTGGGGTTTGATGCACCTGATTGGCCTCTGCGTCAGAGGACGCCAACGCTGAGCTCGGCTCAGGAGTCGGAAGTGCTGGCACATCGGCATTGGGGACCTGGAAATTGAACTTCTTGAATAGATCCTGCGTGGTGAAGCGTTTCTTCGTCTTGGCCTGGTGCGTGAGCTGCATGTTGCGGCTTATACGCT
The DNA here is from genome assembly GCA_029100535.1 of Stemphylium beticola. Classification (NCBI taxonomy): domain Eukaryota; kingdom Fungi; phylum Ascomycota; class Dothideomycetes; order Pleosporales; family Pleosporaceae; genus Stemphylium; species Stemphylium beticola. The sequence goes on along the minus strand of JARBXR010000099.1, from coordinate 45,608 downwards.
GCTGGTCGCGGGCCATTGCCTCCATGGCCTTCTTGCCTGCCCTTCGGGTTGGCTTGGCTTGTTGGGTAAGCCGTCGACCGCTCTCTCCGTCAGAATCGCTGCCAGAGCCGTCATCGGCCCGCCGTCGTATGCCTTTGTTTGGCTTCGCCTGCTGCGCTTCCGCCTCTTGTTGCTTTGCCAGCCGCTCCTGCCGAATACGCTGTACACGCTCTTGCACGTCGGCATCGTGTGTGGGTTGTGATGATTCTGAATCGGAGCCAGCATCCGCCAAGGGTCGTGATCGGTTTTTGGCTGGTGAGGGGTCTGGGGTGACGAATAGGCCCGGCGACGCTGGTCGAGATCGTACGCTGGGTGTTGGTGACGCACAAAGAGTCGCAGTCTTGGTTCTCATTGCAATTGATTTGCGGCCATTGGCTCGCACTGGCATCGCGTCCTCATCCTCGCTGCTTTCGATGGTAGCGACAATGGGTGCCTCTTGCCGTACCTCTTGTGGCTCCGACTGTGTAGCTTCTGACTTCTTACTGGCGGCCAATCGCTTCTTCATGAGCTCGTATGCATCTTCTCCATCGCTCTCTTCCTCTTGGTCGGCTTGGGCTGTGGCCAGTTGCGGCCGTGTTGTTGTAAGGGGTTTTGATATGGCGGCAGGTACGGGCGACTCGTCTTCGGATGCTGAGCTTCCATTCTCGGATTCAACTTCGCTTTCTGAAGAATCCGCCGCGGGTTTCCGCAGCGCTGCCAGAAGCTTTGTTCGGGGTTTCGTGGACGCGTCTGCTGCGCGTGCTGGCGAAGACCGCATTGATGCTGCTGCTGGCGATTGTTGTCTGGAACCCATATCGATTCGTGATGTGATTCCGATCCCGCGTGCTGAACGCGGGGTCGTGGTTTGTAGAGGGTGGTTCGTGAGGAGATGTTAACCGCGTAGAGAGGCTCGTGGACGTTATGCTCAACAATGTCCTAGACCGATCTATGCCGCAAAAGATATGATTGCCCACTTCGGTTATCGGAAATGTACAACAGAGAACAAAATGGCTATTCGCGAAGTTTTGGCATCGTCAATTGCAAATGCATATGGCGGGGATCGAGCGTTGATGGAAGAAGCTTGGACTACGCGTGTGAATTTGGAGGTTCGCGACACGCGACGCGACTTGCGCCTGCCACATGTGGCTCTTAAGTGGCGCTATGCTCTTTTCACTCTCGCACATCCTCAACACCATTCTGATCATTATCTTGTCGCTTGCATAACTCGTCTCAACACGATACATGTATGCTCTGCGGAGCACACACACACCATCTCAGTTACTGCTGCCTACTCTGTCGCATGATAGTTGCTTTACTCTGTCTCACTATATCAGATCCTCCTTCAAGAGACGCCCATCACTCGTGTCATAAAACTTCTGTCTGATCCTTACACTCCTTCTGTGGGACCCCAGTTCCAACTCGCTCACCACCATACACGACACATTGCTACTGATCTTCGCATGTCTTGTGTCAACAAGCTGCGTAGGTGGGTGCCGGCAAGCTCCGTATACAAGATGCGCAATCCTTGGCTCGCCCTCCCACATGCGAAGTTTTTGTTTTATCCATTTACCCAAGATTTCTATCATTGACCCAGTTTCCGTCGGCCGTATCTGGAAGCAGGAGACGGAAGAGCATGTTACGAGCTGATTGGGCGTCGTATTCGCGCGACTATACATGAAAAGTCACCTCAGTCCTACGCCCACACTCGTCTTCTCACCAAACAGGAGCGGGTTACCCACTTCATGATACGCTCAGCCACGCTGCCCACCAGCAGCATGAATGCAGCTTCCATGTAATTTCTTTACCCCTCCGCTGTCCCTCTGGAGTTGAGGCAGCTCCTGACAGAGGGATAGAGTTGTTCCATGAAACATGATGGTTCCTCGCTGACAAGGCACTGTGCACTCTACGCATCGCGCCATGTGCAGCTCGCCTCGCCTACCGCCAACCTCTCACGCCTCAACTTGACGCTGAGCAACAAGGTGGGGTTCAGCGATTCCTCCGCATGAACTCTGACACTGCCCGGGCGGAAGCGTTGGGGCACGCGCCGCGGGTGTACGATGCTGCGCCGCAGAACTTCCGCACCGTGTCAGCTCATATCAAAACTGATAGAACAGCCGTCGGCCTTCTTTACAGCGGGCGCGTTTCGACTTATGCAGGCCGCTGGTCAAAGCAGGCCCGCAATCGAAGTTTTACAGACGTCTTAGTTGCTGCAACCGGGCCATTGCGTTCCACCCAAAATAGCACCCGTCCCCTCGTCGGCAGCAGTACCCCAGAAAGACGGTTACTAGCCAAGTAGATCGTGCAAGGAACACTTCATCGTCAAAAGTCGCGACGACGGGCACGAGCGATCATTCGACGTTGTGCGGATCTGCACAAGTCCTTGCCCTATCTCGCGTTCAAATGATGACGACAGACTTGACGAGGGGCAGACGCCGACGCGTCGACGCCATTGGCGTTTTCAGCCGAAAGTGAACGCGATGTGCTGCAGCGAGCGGCCAGGACCGCGCATCGCCGACTCTTGTCAAAGCACTCGGTGATACTATCGCAAAGCAATGGACGTGTGGCGTATTTGTTCTGCTGTGCGAAGCATCGTGAAGTCTCTCCTGAGAAGCAGACAACCCTCCCGCGCTGCACTGCCACGGGAGCCACATGTTGCATTTTGCACAGGCACGCTGAGACGCATCTCGGACCAATGTCCGAGTATGCACTTCTCTTACAGCACGATGGATCGTTGATGGTGGGGTGAGTTGGGCTTGGGGCATGCGTGATGCAAGCGACGGCTCCAGATTCTCTTTACGCGTTCGACGGACAGAGAGCAAGGTTGGACGGTACAACACCTCTCAGATGGCGAGCAGATGCGCGTTTCACGTTGCGTGCTAAATTACCCCTGAGAATGCTGCCCTAGGCCGGTAGCGCTGGGGTCCCTGCAGCGCCGTCGCGACGATCTCCCTTAGGACCATCTGGCGCTTGACGCGTCGCCCGTTCAGGCCTGCAGAGCAGTACAGCAACGCCGATGAGGTCGTCATCAACAGCCTGGGTGATCCGCCGAGCAACGAGCGAGACCATGTGCTGCAGCGAAAATCCTCGTGTAAGAAAGCGGGCTGCAGCCCTGGGAACGCGTGCCTGCATGTGCCAAGGCAGTCTCCTAGTGTCCTCTTGAAACCCGTGAAACAGACCACGGATGTTGCTCTTCTAAACAAGAGCCATCCGTCTCCGCCCGGGAAATTGGACGATCAATGTCTTCCTGACGGCCTAAGACCCGAGCTTATACCCATCTGTATATCGTCAAAAGCTTCTCGAACACTTCCATTTCGCGCGCACTCGCCTCCCCTTTCGTAGTAACAACACTGCTCTTCCCGCCCAACACGGCCCGTGAACCCCAAATCTCCGGCATGATACTGGCTTCTGCGCGCAAACTTGGATAACATGGAGACCGACGAGGCTCAACTATACCAATTCAGCACTCCTCAGCAGAGCAACTCATTCAAACGACCGCGCCGTAGTTTACAAAGCTCAACACCTTTGAGTAGCGTCACCGAGAGCGTAACCTCGTCGCCCCGTCACTCAGGACAGAACCAATTCGCTCCGCAGCTCTTTGACCACATCAATGCGCTGAAGCACCTCGACGACCAGCAGATATTGCAGCTACTGTCTGCTGCGCGCAATGGAGGTAGGTCGAGTCGCATCCATGGCTGCGCGCTCTATGCTCACGCGTCTACAGATGGCATGCGTCGTTCTGGCGCCGACAGGTCGTCCATGTCGACCGTTGGAAGCCGTGCGTCGTCTTACCTGAGCGTGCCGTCCAGCAGAGTACCCAGCATGCTCTCAGATCCACGTTCGTCCATTGCGTCTACCGACTCGTCCTTCACCCACTATAGCGCTGCCTCTTCGCGTCTATCGACCGCATCCTCCCGTCTTTCCACAATCTCCACAGCCTCGACGCCTGCGCCCAAGAACTTCGCGTGTACATTCTGCGACAAGGCACTGAAATCGAAACCATATTGGAAGTCGCACGAGGAGGAGTTTCACGAGCAGAGACTCACATGGAGATGCCCCGACTGCGAGCAGATATTCCACGCAGGAAAGCGCTTCCGTGAGCACCACACAAAGTTACATGTACGTTCAGTAAGAAATCAGCAGAAACCCCCTTGGCTAACATTCAGTAGGGCTGTGAACATTGCAAGCAACCAAGAGAAAGCGGGCAGCCGACAAGCAGGAAAGCATCGCCATGTGTCAAGAAGTACGAGATTGTCATGCATGACAAGGATGCATGGGGATGTGGTTTCTGTGCAGCTCTTCTGACTACCTGGGAAGAGCGATGCGAGCACATTGCACTTCACTTCGAAGAGAAGGGATCGTCAAAATGGAACTTCACCAATGTCGTCCTCGGTCTGCTAAAGCAGCCAGAGGTATCGAGCGCGTGGAACCAGATGATGATAGATCGGTATGGAGATGAACAGAACTGGCCATCCTTAGCGTGGGAGTCTAAGAAGTGCAACCGTCTACGGTACAAGCTCGAAACAAAATGGGACACGCGCGTATTCGACACCGACAAGTTGGTGCAGGACACTTTCGATTTGGCGGAGATTGAGGCCAAAGACGTCGAATCAAATAATGAAGCCACCCCTGAGGTCTCTGAGCCCACCGACAACAGTCAAGGCGAAATGGTGGAGTTCAAGTTGGAGACATGCGACCTGACGTCTGACTTTGGTACCGACCACCGTCTCCAGAGCTCCCATGGTCTTTCGCAAGAGCACATGATGATGGACATTGACTCGGTGGAGCCTCCGCAGTCAATGCATCATCAGGATATGCCACAACCGCAATGGCCTGTTACTACAGATATGTCTCACAGCAGTATGAGCGCGGCGACTGGCATGGGCGGATTCAATGCTTTTGACACGAGCATGACATCGATGCCAACCGACTTTTCGCAACCCATGGCGCAGAGTTTCCAACCGCAAGCGCAAGGTTGGCCAAATGCGGGCTTTGCATCGACCCCAGACCTGCTTAACTACCAGCAACCAGCGCCATACATGGACTTCCAGCAGCCCAAGGAGATTGTCCCCGTACCGACTTCACAATACGCCAACTTTGCGCACTACCCACGACAAAGTCTTCCACCAAACTTTCTCCAACAGCAGCAACAAGCACCATCCCCTAGTACACCGACATCGCGGCGCTACGTTCCAAGGCTGATTAACATCTCCAATAACTCGAGCCATCGAGGGGTTCAAATGGACCAGCCACCGCCCCCACCACCCAAGGACGAGCACCAACAAAACCGGTTCTCCCGGTTAATAATGAGGCGCCGTCCCAGTAATATTTCGCAACATAGCATGGTATCGCACCGTGATATGGGCGGTACATGGGGCGACGAGCTAACCTGGGGTTAAACCCGGGAGACCAATATACAGGATCATCTCATCAAACTTGCCACTACCGGCTGGTCCGGCATCCGGCACTTCCACCCTCCTTAGAAAAGAACCAAAAAACCAAATACATCACCGCGAACAAGGTGACTCCGAACCTCGCTCCGACGCAATCGAAACGAGCTACATGTCACCTCAACGGAGCCAGCATTCCCAACCTAGTAGCAGCTATTCAGCTCGACTTTTCCTTACGTACACACAACACAATAACTCCAATGCCTTTTTCCTTTCTTGTTTGCGTTTTCACTATCCATCAGTGAGATGGATTTCTCATCGGGGTCAGAGGAGAGTAAGAGACAGAGAGAGGAGAAGAGGAAGAAGAGAGGATTATACCCCATACATGCAGCGTTTTCTAGCAATTTGTTCTCGTTTTTTTGACATCTCTTTTCCATCACGTATGTAGTGTTTTAAGCCATGGTTGATTCTTTGCGCAGCAACAACAACACCTAATACCCCTACCCTTACACTCCCCACTTCTCCGCGACACACTTTGTTATCTCTTTTCTCTCTCACGCAATGCGATTGATGTAATGAATGGGGGGGAAGGGGCACTGGACTCGGAACATGGAATAGGGCAGATACCACATAGAGCTTTACTTCAACGCCGTTTTTACTTTTTACTCAACAATGCCTATTTGCACATTATGTGAATTTGTGCATGCGACTATGTCTGTGTGCATGTGCGTGTGTTGGGTCCACCCGTTGCATCTGCTCTGCCGAAAAGTGACACACACGAGGAGTAAGTAGTAGCCTGCCGGTATGCCGCTCGGCACTTAGGCAGAAAAAAGAAAACTCCGGCGGGTCGCTACCGGCGTTGCTGCGGCGCGGGATTGTAAGCGATACTGTTGAGTTGTAAAGGGTCTCCACATCAACTTTGCTACTTACAGGCATGAATGCGGTCTAGGTCTTATCGGGGGTGGCAGTGCTTTCCATCCCGGAACCCCGTATCAGTGCCTGAAGAAGGGCCGAGTTCCATTCTTCGAAAGACGGCTCATCACGTCATAACTTACGCAATGGTTACTCGGAGGGTATCCTGTTCTTGTCCGCACTTTTGTGCTGTCAGTGTTTGTTTCTTTCTGTGTAAATCCCTCTCATTATTAAACTAAAGTGTAGGTCATGGCACCCATGTTTGCTGAAAACAAATAGTCTGTCAATAGCTTGATCGTGCCAGATCAAGTGTGTACACCCGTTGCCGCTTGTCCCGTTTACAGTCATACTTCCGATGCTTTCAAATTCTTTCCTCCTTTCTACAATGCCTGTTTTCGCTGTGAAGGTAGCGTGTGCATCTTTTGTTTTTCCTTTGGGCGTTTCGCTGGACTACTTCTTTCGTGTCGCAGCTTCCCACTCGAAACGCCCGCTTTGTGCTACCCCTCATTCGAAGATCAACTTTATTTATTTCCATTCCTTATCCGGTGGTACATTCCGTTTCGTCATGTGGCGCGGGCCTGGGACGTGCAAGTGATACCCCGACATGTCGTTCGATGTACTATCCAAATGCAGCGGACCCTTGCAGCTTTCGTCTTAGATGTGCAAATAATGCTCCATCTCGGCGCGACCGCTGGTGGCATAGTTGTCCGAGGCTTGCGTCTGCATCGTGTCAATATTTGATTCCCAGGTCGGGTCGTAGCGGCTGGCAACTTATTCAGTCCTCAACATCGTACACGTATTTCGCCTCGCTCATCTCCTTGTGAAGGGCAATTCTCTCCGTGTCGTAGTAAGCCCGGAGTGCCGCGTACGATGGGTGGGCCTTAGATATTGCGTTCAGGAACGCGTATAGGGCGAGCCCGTGAATAAATAGAACGTGAGGTCATCATCTCTGAAAGCAACGGCTGCTTCCTTGATTCCAGGTGCGAGATCCAGAAACCGAATATCCTCGGAGCTATCGATAACATCAGAGAAGTCGAGGAGTTTAACCAACTTAGCCGCGTGTCGCCCGCGTTTCGACTGCGGGATGTCTGACATCGTCAATACCTTCTCGATTTGGGCTTGAAGGTCAGCAGGGTCGAACTCGAACACGTCGTGGATTTCCAAGACACCGCACTTAAGCTTTTCAATGGCGATAAGTTCTTGTTTACGAGAAATCATTTCCTCGAGCGCCTTCACCATCTTGTTGGTGCTCTCAGGGTCTGAGGCGAGCGGTGCTGTGATGTTCCCCTGCTTGGGCTTTAGAATGACTGTGTGGACGGTTTGCGTGCTTGATGCGGCCTTGGGTCTTTCTTCTTGCTTGGCTGAGGCCATGGCCGTGGTTGGAGTCGTACTCGTAGCCAACTCGTCCTCTACAGACTCCAATAGCACCCGCTCCTTTTCCTTGAACGTTTATTCAAGCTCCATCTTCTCTTGCACAAGCTGGCAAGCTCTTGCGGTAAGATTCTGCTCAAGTTCTGGAGTCTTCTTCTCTCGTGCAGTGATCCTACTCTCACGCTCCGCAAGCGCATCGTCTGCTTGCTTCTGTCCATTGGCGTCAATGGTCGACTTGTTTTCGTGAGCCTGCTTGTGCAGAGCGGCTTGGGCCTCTACATTAGCCTGGTGGGTCTCAATTTCGCCCTCTTGCTTGGAAACAGCGCCCTCGCGCTCCTCAAGTTCCTTTTGCTTCAGAATGACTGTCTCTTTCTGACGAGAGCTATCGTCTTCAAGCTTTGCAAGGCACTGAAGGATTTCTTTCTGTATCTGCATGTGTTTGGCTTCGGTCTCAAACCTCTTTTTCTCGGTTTCGTCTCTTGCTGCCTTCTCTTCTTACAGCAGGCGCAACACTATCTTGAACGAGTCATCATGTGTTGCGGGAGTCGCGGAAATTGTCTGTGCAGATACATCCGTATTTCCCTTGGAAGGGCCAGTACTGGGGACGCCTCCATCGCTAGGGATGCTTATCTTCATATCCTTCAGTCTGGTAATATTTGCCCTTGCCGGCGGTATACCCTTAAATCCAAGGGGGGCTGAAGTCGGCGAAGGAATAATGTTACGCTCCACCTCTGGTTGCGAGGCTGCTTCTCCAAACTTGTGATTTCTTTCCGGCGACAGCTTACTTCCAATAGAAGCTGCAGCTCCCTTGCTACCATTCTCTTGCTCAACGATGGTCTCATGTTGGAGGGACTGAGATCCTGCCGCCTGAGCCGCTGTATTCGTACTTTTTGGAGGGACTGAGATCTGAGTAGAGGAACGTGACAGTGCGGCTTTTGGGCTGGCTGAAGCGTCTACGACAGGTTTCGATGAAGGCAAGGGAGTAGGACGCGTAGAATTGGCTGTATCATCTGCAGTGGAATGTTTCATGGCCATATTTGTGGATGATGCTCCATAGGATATTGGCTTAGCTGGTGAAGGCGCCGTAATTGGCGCACCGAAATCGAAAGTAGGCACCTTCTCTTTCGGCCTGAAAAACAAAGAGTTCTAACCGAGGTTTCGCTCTGGAGAGGGATGAATGGCTATTTTGGCAGCAGCGGCTTCTGGTGCGGGCATGGACTTGGACTTTGAGGTCTCACTCGCGCCTTGAACCTGACTGGATGCGGTCGCTTGGCCAAACGTGAAGGGCTGGGGACCAAAACCTGACCCAAGCTTCCCAAACAGTGACGAATTGGAATGCGGGAGAGATCCCAGAGCCTTTAAGCCCGGGGTCTGTACATCAAAGATGGCAGGCTTCCCACCAAACTTTGATCCTTCATCAGAAGTTGGCGTACCGCTAGGTTTGTCGGAAGGTGGGTGCAAGAAGCCTTCGAAAATTGAGCCTGATTTGATAGCTGCTGCCGATCCGGAGGCGCCCACACGAGGTATACCTGTTTCAGACTTCGACGCTGTGACGGAAATTTTGGAGGTGGGAGCCATGTCGGAGGGCTTCGTTGTTGGTGAGAGCACACTAAAAGTGGAACCAGCAGGCGCGGCAAATGTACCATTTATTCCCGGTAAAGCGAAAGTAGATGCAGTCTGAGATTGTTTGCTTCTGGCATTGATGCCTTTGGGAGTATTTGGTTCAGATCCCGATGAGGCTACTCGGTCAGAAGCGGCACTTTCATCCTTCTTGGTTTTATCTGTAGCCAGTAGAGTTGGGCCACGGTTGTTGGCTGAGGATGGTTCAAACACGGAAGTAGGTTGTTTGGGGGAAGCGCCAACCACTTTCGAAAAAACACTGGAGTTTCCTTTGGAGTCTCCTGCAAACTTTTGCCCGATGGCTGTATTTCCTTCCTGGTTTGGATAGTTGGTATGCTGTTTAAGAAAATCTTCCCAGTTTTCCCATGCATCCGGAAGACTATCCCTAAGCGCTTCGCAATGCTGGATGAGTTTCTGGGCTTTTTATTCGTAGTCGGTAAAGCCCTCAGCCGATTTGAAAATGCCTTGCTCGACTGCACGAGAATAAGAAAGGAACAGTTTATCGGAGAAGGTAAACTCAGTCTTGGGACAGTCTTTGGGGACTCTCTGAATGTACCCCTTAAGCACTTGGTAGGTTCTTTTGGCTGTTGGTTGACGCTCTTGGATCGTGATCTTTGGGGCCATGATGAAACTGGGCCAAGCTGTCGATCTGTACTATCGGATGAGATGAATTTCAGACGGCGTCAAAGCTGTTCAACAATGTAAGCTAATAATCATAAATGTGAGGCCTTATCGCGAGCGTCTGTGGGGGTCTGCGGGTGAAGCAGCGCAGTTTCATACAACAGCGCACAGGTGCAAGATAAAATGAGGGAAAAAGCTTACGTCTGGAAGTTGAGTCATCGTGGAAGTGCTTTAGCGTTGACCTCAAGAATGCGACTTATTTCGGCGCAGTGAATAGTGGTAGAGCTCAAGATTGGCTGATGGGGTGTACTGACAATCGGTAAGATCAGTGGTTGAGGTTGACTGCGCTAGATGAGAGTATAAGAGTAGGCACCGAGGGTATAAATATTGGCAGGCGCGACGACTGGGGGTATGGAACAGGGTCGAACACGTGACGATGCAGACTATGGCGCAACTTTCCGTGCCCTTTCACTCCTTCCAACAACGTTCCTGAAGACTGTGAAATAATAAGACTGTATCGGGTACCAATACACTATATGAGGTCGTCGTAGCTACATAGCATATCTTGAAGCTCATGCCCTCTGCCAAGCAAGTATGCACGATAAAGGCATGTGGCCATAAATCGAAAGTAAAACCATGATCTGATAGTAACATGAATTAGCCAGGGTTCTGTAAGACATAGCACTGACTGCAAAGAAGGGTCATAGAAATGGCTTACGATGCTCAAATCGACAGTCCGTAAGATGTCCTCATGACCTGGCAACCCCCTCGAGTCGACGACCACGCGCCCTTACACCCCCGCTCAAGGTACCATGGCCTCACACTAGAATGATTAGGATAGGAAAGGTCTCCCAAATTCTGAAGCACCGCGCTGCATATCCATAGTCCTGCGAGGAGAACATCGTACATTGCATTGGTTGTAATCATCGCGTAGAGATCCAGACTATGTTCACTCAAGCAGTTGACTTGAAGGCGTATAATCCAAATAAATAGTGTTACGATAGCGATGGATAGATTGCCTAATGTAGAGCTACACATACAATTGCCAGATTCGGGTTGATCTACTACGACCACAACTTGTGCAGCGAGACGTACCTCTCATCCCAGATCAAGGGTATGGGCGGCGACTTCCGGTGATTTGCATAGTCATATACTCGCTGGTGTGGGTTGGAGTTCCAGCCCTGGGTGCCACCGTTTTGCCAAAGGTCGGTACGGAAACGATCAGGGTATGCGGAGGCGAAAAAGGAGAGAAGCACAAGAGCTAGAACGAGCTAGATTGACATGGCACACAGAAAAAGACGGTGTGATATACGAAGCATGGTGGCGACGAGTAATGACCCTTAGTGCAGAGTCACGACGGAAAACCCGAGAAGTGAAATATGGAGTGAGGGCGCTTAAGGTGTTTCGAGGGGAGTAGATGCTGACTGAACTTAAAGAAGGTACGGTCGGAAACGTGGCGTATGCTGAACATCAATCCACAAGCGGAGGATGGCCTTCAAATGTACGAATGAACAGCTGCCTCTGGTGTGGAGAAGGTAGTGCAGTGTACAAAAGCGGTCTAGCGTGCTCGCTTCTGGTACGCCCAACTGTTGGCCCAGGCGAACATGTGGGTTCCAAAGTTGCGCCAATGGCCTCAACCGAGTACTAAATCTTGAAGTGATCGCACGTCGCCTCGAAACCGCCGTAAGAACCAGATGTTTTTTGCGACATTTACAATTAATAGTAGTGCGCCAATATGCGGCCATTGGGATGCTAAGGGACCGCACCAGATGGCAGCGCATAATGCCGGGCTGAAACCTTTGGGTGCGGCTTGTCGCCCGTCAAAAGGCATGTAGGGAGGATAGCATGGGCTATCTCGAGTTATAATTCGCCCGGGGATCAGCCTCGATCTCAATTCGGTCGATGTGCAACGCACGCGTTGAGATAGCATTTGGTTATTGTAGACGACAGATAGACATGAAGCGTTTTACATTTAGACTACGGATACTCAATGTATTGCAGGTCCTTGTCTCGAAACTTGATAACCATTAGTCGTAAGTCTTGGCGCGATCAAGTCTGGTGCCTACCGTTTGGCGCCATCAAAACCAGTTTTCTTACGCATGAGCATTCTTGTCTGAGTTCTGCTTCTACTCGATCTTTCAAGCGCCCGATCAGATACACTCTTTGCACCCTATAATCTTCTCCCCGAGGAATCCCCACGTCATCCGCTCCATCAAGCTCGATGCTTCGTTTCCGGTTGTTGCATTCTTTTCTGGACGCGCGTAGTGTCCGCTACTTCCTGCTCCGGCTCTCTCAACAGGTACCAGGCCACAAATCCGGCGAAGAAGACCAAGTTGACCTGGTAGGTATAGCGAAGGAGGGTGCCAATACGGGCGTTTGGTCTTGGCGCCATGGCTTCCGTGTTTCAGGCGCGTGTGGACGAGGTGTTTATCAGCGGAAATGCGCTGTTGGGGAAGTCGCGAGTCGAAACGACGCGATTCGCCGTTGCGTCATCCTCACATCTCCAGGCGTGTCGCGCGACAGTGACACTCCCAGAAGACGACTTCTTTGCCCGGAGCGACCCGAGCGTCCAGCAGTAACCGTCTCGGTTTGACGCATTATCCTACATTCACAACCGATCCAGATTGTACTCCTTGGTGACCTTTATTTCGTTTGCTCCCAATGATCCCACCCTCTCTAGGTTCTCCGACTCGTTAGTCAAGGTAACAAAGGCAGCCACCTGTGGTTTCGCAGACGATGGCATCCATTGCGAAGGCTCATTCAAGTTCGATGTTGAAGAGCCGCTGCTGGTTGTCCGGAACTTCAGCCTACGGAGGCCGTGGCTCTCGTTGGGCATGATGGGAGAATTCCTACGCCACGACGGTAAGGAACGAACATTCGGAACACAGCAGCAGATGATGCCGACAGCCACCTCAATGGGCGAGAAACAGACGCGCCACCATGACGCGCCGATGGCATCCTCGTTCACATCGCCAAAGACGTTGATTGCGCAATCTATGCGAAGGACGGCGAGGATGGTGCAGCTGTGCAAAGTCAATAAACCCCGCCAAGAACTGCTGCAAGCGGTGACCTACAAGCATCCAAGGAGGAATAAAACCATTACGGACCACCTCTTCTTCGCCGAGAGCTCTGCTGCCATAATGGCCGGCACCGGAGCGAAGAGTATAACACTGTTGAAAAACACGTGGAGCGACCCGATGACGATGCACGACTTCTTGCTCTGCAACTCACATCTTCCCGGCGGATGGCACATGCTGATCCAACCTGCCAAGGACCAAATGTACCAGATTGCGATGAGACCTATCGAGACCCAGCAAGCGATCTGAGCGATGCGTTTTCTCTCGTACAGGCGGACATAGGACTTTGCGAAGGCGATTTGGACGGTTGCGATGGACGTGGCCCAGCATATGTCGAGTGCGAATTGTATCTTCGATACCCGTTAGCAATTTTTCTCTGCTGCTTCTATCCTCTCCGAACATACACGCAGCCAGAATCGCTCCACGACTTCGTAGTTCTTGGTTGGATCCGCCTTGATCTGGTCGCTCGTCAAGCCCTCACCACCTAGGAATACCAGGACGTAAACCATGGTGACTACGACGAAGCTCATAGCCTTTGGAGTGTCAGCCTAATGTCGCATCTGTCAGTTGAACAGCCCTACCAGAGCAGCCAACATGAGGGCATCCTCGGTCAGAGTATTGACCCTTCGCACACTCCTGGTGTACCATCTCGCCGCTACCGCAGCCGACGCTGCGACGAAACAGATCAGAGGGGCGATCAGTAACGCGAGTTGCTTTCCATTGACAATGTCAAAACGATCAGTGCTAGTCGTTCCCGCCATGATGATTGCAATCCACTTCTCGCCTTTACCGCATGCCGAGCGTTCTTCGAAGTCGTCGAGAAGGGGTCGTAGCGGGAACCAGGGTTATAGACCCCACTGAAGGAGCGACTCGACGAAGATAAAGCCAAATGAGGATCCTCCCAGTTCCCTGGTCGGGACCACAGCAGTGTTATGCACCATGCCCATTAGGTTACCGTCAACGCCTATCTCGTGCCGCCAAGGGTGGTCTGACCCTGCCGCCCATGCGACATGTGCTGACGGCTCTTCGGGAGTCAGAGTTGGCGTAGCGGGGGGACGTGGTTTGCGCCGCTGATTTGTTGCACATCATGCGGACCGACGCGGAACACGGCTAACCTGCGTGCACCCTCGTCGCCAAATTCCCCCAACCCAATCATGTCGCATCACTGACACCCACCAACGCAGCCTCCGCGCTGCACTCACGGAATATGATCCGCGTCGGATGCGCTATCCAAGAACGAAAAAGAAACGTCTTTATTCATTTTGGGTCCTGGTCCTCACTAGGTTCAACCAAGGGTTTCACTGTGGTCGAGGCGACCGGCAGAGCGAGTGGTGCTCTGCTACTGCTGATGCGCGCACGTCTATGCCTCGTCGTTGCGGGTACGCCGAAAAGGTTGGAACTAACAGCTCAGGGCCACGGCCTCTTTCTCCTATCGAACACGCCGTCTCGGGCTCAACACCGAAAACTGAAACGAGCGGCCTTCCGTCTTAAGGCACCCAGAACATGGGTTCCTGCTGCAAGCGAAGTGGCGTCTTTCTACCAGCCTAGAACACGAGTCCGAGTCATGGTCGAGTTTGCTGCAGACTTTCTTTTCAAGCCACTTACTTCTGCGACACCTATGAGAAGAAAAAGGCCCTCACCAGCTAACCGTTAACCCACTAGACCTCCAACCCGACGCTCCATACACACGTGGCAAGCACGTTGTATGGGCAATCCTTCAACATCCAGATCCCCCCTCAGCCTGACAAATCTCCGATGTTATACCGTATGCACCGAGTAGTTGCGCCGAAGTTATGCTGAATCACGCTCTATAACAGGTAGGTCTGACGTATCTTACGGACGCTTGTCGCTCCCCCGTCTTCGCAGCCCGACTTCCGCTGCATGTGAATATGTGCCCACTCGTATGATTTACATGCACGAGTACGTGGGGTTGCGGTAGAACATGGAGCTAGATGTCGTCATTGTCATTCCCACTTCAAGCCGTTATTTACCCGCCTGGACAGTTGTATGCAGTCGTAAGCTGTATTCTCTTCATGTGCTTTTTCATTTCCTGGCCCCATATCCTCTCATCAATGCATACACGAAGAAGGCTGGCCCTTGCAAGGAGTAGGCAGGTAGGTTGGACTGTTTGCGCTCGCATCAAAGACCTTGCCCGTTCGTTTGGGTGCTGTAATCGGCTCACTTTCCCATATTTCAGCGTCTTTGGACATTGTCTAGACCACGTCTGCACATCCGATCTGCATCGCGCGCGTACAATGTGGTTGCAGGATATCAAAGTACTAGTCGCGTTTGAACATGCTTTGATAGCACTCGTGGCAGGGGTTTAGCATGCTGGTCGAGGGCTAGATCCAAAACTAGGTATGTCAGGACGGAAGTACGTACGATGATTGATCGGTCGGCTTGAGCGTAGAGGAAAAGACCTGGTGATCGAGACTTGTTTTCGCATCAGGTGAGGCGCATACTGTTATGTCAACGCTCGGCGTAGCTGTCACTTAGCGTAGGCTGATAAAGTAGGCGCCTGGCAAATACCGTAGCGGCGTCGTTTAGGTTATCACATCGATGGTTAGTCAAGTTGATCAGGTTTGATGGCACAATACAGTCACGGCAGACGGAACACTCAGGAGAGACGAAGTGCATATAGCAATGCGATGATTTGACAGCTACATACGAGAAAACCCACAAAACAAAATGGAACGAAAACGAAGCGCGGAGAATTTCACCGATCCAAAGCGACAAAACCCAAAAGCCAATAGCATAACCAGGACATCCTCGCATACTTCAAAACCGGCATGGTGATGCCCCAAACTCCCACTACCAGTTTCCGTCACCCTGCTTTACCCCCCTAGAACCAGTAGCTGCGGGCAAACAGACGCGTCCTGCACATCGGGCAGGAACTCTCCTCCTGCCGTCAAGTCTTGATGCACCTGGAGCCAAAAATATGGCCGCAGACCAACAGCCTCAAACCAGGCTCCGGAGCCACATTCGCGTCGCGGGGGACGGGCTTGGCTGGTTGAGCATTCTTCGATAATTGAAGAACACTCATGGGGTCCGCCCCCAAAAGGACCTCGTCGAGAATGGCCATGTCGGCCTCTTTGAGGAATTTGGCGGTGTAGGCATTCTTCAAGTCGTAGGAAATGCTGAAGGAGTCGGTCTGCGGGTGGATGCCTTCTAGGAAAGTCTCTTCGGCTTCGCTCAGGGGCTTATAATCAGCCCTTGAGGCCTCGCAAGCGAGGTCTTTGCAGATGCTGCAGATTTCTGCAGTGTGTGGTGCTTGGAGGACGGGCTCCAGGCCGAACTCCTCGAAACTGGCCCTGGAGGCGTAGGCGGGTTGTGAAGACATGTTGATGGTGGTGATGGTAGTGGTGCTGGGGTGAATGTTGGAAGGGCTTATAGTGTGCCATTGTCTTCTTGTTGGAGTAGTAGTGGTAGTGGTGGTGGCTGGTGTTGGACTGTGAAATGTTCTTTGACTTTTGGCGTTGAGCAATATGAGAGTGGATTGCTAAAGAAACGAAGAGGGATCAGGATTCGGGCTTCTCTTAAAGGACTCCAGAGAACGTTTGAAAGGGCAGCGATCGGAAATTCAGCCAGTTTTTCTCTAGAACCATGGCACCGAAAGACATATTGATCATACAAAAATTGGATCCGTACCACGCTTCAGGGAGGCGCTGCGAAATCGCACCGATCGGCTGTTAGTCATATGCCTGGAGGTATTCGCAGTGCCATCACGTGCTCTGTCAAGAGGAACCTCCACGTATCACTGTATACCTCCTGAGCTCCGCATCACCGATGTGTATGAAACTTTTGACGGTACTGAAGGCCTCGTAGACTCCACCTCACCAATGCGCACGCAAACTTTGAAGGCACTGAAGGCATCCTGGTTCTGACGTAATAAAAGCTATTCTACAGGTCTTCATACTTCCGCAGAGATCTAGTCTTCAGGCCAGTTACTGCTCCAAATGCCATTCTACCCGGATTTTCGTCCGGCTTTTTATCCCCAATGAAGCCCGCACAAGCCGCAGCGTTCTCTTTCCATTGTTTATCTCCCTCGGCAGCACTCAGAATCTCTGCATAAGCTGTTCCAGCTTTGACCATGACCTTGACCTCTGAACCTAGCCAGGATACGAACGTCTGCTTCAACACGCTGTAGATGACGAGAGTCAGCAACCCAAGCAGATGCGCGCCTACAAGGAGCGATCCGACAATGATTTTCACGGCTGATAGGTTTATTTTGATCGTTTTCACACCCGGATCTACTTCTAGTGTTCGCGTGCTCCGGAGGCTCAGGGAACGGTCAGCGTTCATACCAGAAAGCCAAACTTTGTTCGCCAAGTAAGCTACCATCGTAAATGCCTTGTGTGTTTCGGCCAAATCCCCCAAAGCATCAAGAAATTCATCCACCATGCTGATAACGCTCGACTGGTAATTGAGGTCCCAATCTCTTATGCATAGACCATCATAACTTCCGCCGAAGAATATTACGGGCGAGAGAAACACGCGGTTCCCGCTGTTCAACGGGCCGGTAAACCTATATTCGAGCGTTTGGGGATCTATTGGGCGATTGGGTATGTACGAAGACAAGTTCGTCAAGCTCGTGTCAACCAAGGAGCCTTCGCCAAAAAGAGCTAGCCCGAGAGTTGTCAGTGGACCAAGATTGTTGCCCACTGGTTGCAAAACATCTCCTGGATAGGCAACGTTGGCGGCACGCTTGGCCTCGGGGCTCGATGATCCGCTACTCCATTCTTCTACGGGATCTTCCATCCTCAGCTCACTGAGCAACGGCCCAGGCTGGTTTCCATTGTGTAAGCTGGGTAGTTCGAAATAGCCCGGCGAAGATTCTGCCGTGGCTTTGTAGAAGGTCGTCCCGTAGCGGCTTGCCATACCGCGAGTTGTTATATTCAGATAAAAGTTCTCCGTAATGTCTTGTCTGTTATGCGTTGCTTTCCAGGGCGACTCGGTGATGTTTTTAGTCATACAGACCACAACACCAGTGTTAAAGTAGTCGTCGTCGTCTAGCTGATGGTAGTATTCTGCAAAGAACACACCCGATCCACGCCGTTCACACTCTCTCGGCCAATCCGCTGCTGCGAAATTCGTGTAGGCGATGGTTGTGTTGATACGGGGCACATACTGGGGTTTTTCATAAACACCAATGTTGAAATGTGAAGGCAAAGGCGCAAGCCAAGGTACAGAAACGTTGCCGCCTCTTGATAATAAGCTCTTGAGCCATCCAAATGTTTCCGGCATATTCAAACCGTGACAAGTAGGGTCTAGGCTGTATCGTTCACACTGGCTCATTATGAACGATTCTGGTGCCCACAAAAGGGGTTCGTAATCGTGCTCATACAGCGTTTTCAAGGAACTACGTAACCGGAAAATGTTGGTGTTTTCAGATTCGGGTGGAGGAGTCCGCGCGTTGACTAGACCTGGCACGTCTGGTATGTCGCTCATCCTAAACGACGTGCCCTTGGTCGGAAATTGTACCGGGACGACTTGGACAATCGCTTGCTGGAAAATTTGGAACGCGTTACCTAAAAGCCAGCCAGTATTGAACATCTGAAAAGACGTACATGAGACCTATTAATCAGTGTCAAGCTGAAGGCGATGTAGAACGGTAGACTTCCTAACTAGGAAACATGGGTCCATATGCGCGGGCTAAGCCAGCCCTGATCTGCAAGCGCCATAGTCTGTTGTAAGTTCAATCTTGTTCTCAAGTTACCCGCTTGGATAAATGCAGCTATGGTCGCAGAGCGTATCGATGATGTTATCGGGATAGTAAGTATAGCAGTAACGACCTGTAGGATGTATGCCGCTCTTATCACTTTCTCATGCCTTTTGAGAGCCTTGTTCAAATCATCCTCCTCCAAGTCGCGGATGTCCATGTAGCTTTTATTGGTTCCGATCAGACCAAAGTTCCCCAAGCATGCGATAGTCCAAGTGAAGACAACAAGTGTGGCGTAAAGGGCGAAAGTAATAATTGGCCATGTCGGAGTAGTGAGCGACCGGACGGCCGGCTCACGGATGGCCAAGGAAGAAGCTCTCGATCGTTGCATGCGTTCGTTTGCTGTGTCTGGTAGTTTGGAGGTAGGGCTGTTCTGGCGGCTGGACTCCTGCAACATGCTGTCCATCTCGTGCGATTCCTGTTGCTCCATATTTCTCTCGTTCCTGTATATGAGAGCCGGTCTGTTGAAAAAGGAGAAGTCGAATGATTCGGTTCAAGCCAAATATTTACGGGTGAAGTTCATCTTAGGCACTACGCCTCAGGTTATTGTCTAGACTTGGCGTCCGCATAGGTCTTCGTTTGACGTTGGTACAGGGGTCCAGTCGGATATCGGCACGCAAGCGATGCATTCCGTATTCCTACTCGGTGCATAGAGCCTGAAGGGCGAGTTCCGGATAAGAGCAATGACATTGTCCTGCAGAAGGATATTTTATAGATTTGCGACCTGCTTGCGACCGATTGACGAAGCGTAGTGCTCAAATGTCAAAAGTGCATTTGACCAAGCCGCCTGCGGCGATCACCGGGGGGCTTTACAGTGCGCATTCTCAAAGTGCGGGTGCTTAGCCAATACTATTCACCATTCAGAAGTGTTTTCATTTACGCAACAAGCACAATCTTGTGGCGATTAGGCAGGGCGCCTAATGATGCCTCGCGACGACAATGACACCACGGACAACGCCGGTCCTACCCCACCATCCAAACATGGTCTTGGCAACACCAAAGCTTCCTATACCCAAACCCAGCGTCCTCAATCGCACATCTTGCTGTCCAAGAAACGTTGACAATGGCGTAAATACATGGTCCGAGATGTCCGTGATGACGATGGACTGCGTGTCGTATCCCAGCTCTATCAGCTTTTGGCGATACTGTTGTGGCGTGACAAAGTTCTTCCAAGGGGCACCCATTAGCGTGGTGAGTAGACGAAGGATCATTCTCTGAGCGAGCGTAGCAGACGTAGAGAGGCAGAGATCAAAGGCCATGAAAGAGGCATTGAGCTCTGAGCGAGCGTATTCGATAAGAGGCCAGCGCGAAGGCGAGAAGTGGTATGCCGTATCCATAGCTAATACCCAACACTCGTCAGAGCTGTTTCTCGCGCTCTGTATACTTTTGTGGAGTTGCTGGTCCCATAGATGTGGGATGGCGGCGTCGGAGCAGGCTATAACAATACTGGAGTCGTTGCTACTTTGTGCGCTGTGCTTGAGCTCATCAACACGCTCCAATGCATACCGAGCCTGTGCTTTGTCCTTGGTGATACCAACGTAATGATCAAAGGTGGCGCAACGACCTCGCGCACTCCACCATTCTTTGTCGCATGGCCGCAGGGGACCATCGCTCATGAGACAGATGGTTTGGTCGCCGCATCCAAACCCAAGATCGATCAAACACCTTTTCGGTCGCGTTCCGTTTTCAATACGCCCTCTCTCAGCTTCGTGTTCAAAGCCGGCCTCAGCCAAAATGGACTCGAGGAGATGGCGACAAGCTTCACCAAGTGTAGTCGAGGCAGTGGCATTCTTCCAATAACCCATGTTCATCCACATGGCTGTAGGGACCCGCAGGTGCAATTTACCATGTTGCAACCCGTACACGGAAGCCTTCTCCTTTGATGACCATCTATCTTTCGCAAGCCAGAGTAGAATTATACTCAACCATGCCCCAAGAAGCTGCATAGATTCTCGACCGCTCATACCTAGATTGCCGAGGAAGGTGCGGTTGTACGAGTCCAGCTCGAGCAGGTAGCCCTGCAAGGTATTGGGTACGGCCAGGCCAGCGAAGGCACAAAATGCATAAAAGAAGGGTGGCCACATGATTTGGTGGTTGGTAAGGATGGGTTGCGCAGTTTGCTGAGGAATGGTGAGGAAGCTGGTATGATTTCGCGACCTAGGCTGTACGCTGCAGGGACGCTAGCCGTGATCAGCAATTACTCAGACGATACCTAGGTATGGACGCGGCCAAACGGCATGACTCCCCGTCGTGTACTCCCCTCTGCTGCAAGAATATCGAGAGCAACACATGTGTATTTCTCGCGCTACTATATCATATGTACATGTTCGGCAAGTATGCAAATGCGCCTGGGTATCTACTGGGTCTGATAACCTACCATGCCGCTTCTTCATTGCCTCCAGGGCACCTCGATGCCAAAAGCATCTGCAACGCGTATGGCCGACACAACGCATCCTTCCAGAAGGACCATGCCATCCCAGCACCAGCCGCCCACGAGCCAGACGTTATCGTCACCGTTCTTCCAGAGGGGGGCCAACTTGTCGTCAGCGTGGGGTAGCGATGCGTTGCCCAAGACGGCATTGACTATGCGCTGGCTCTCTGGGGTTCGGAGGACGCGAGTAAAACTGGCGCTATGAAGTGTTTGGTTGTCGACGAGAGGGGCGCAAGGGCAGGTCGTCACGATGACGCCACAGGGCTGCATGTGATGCGACTCCGTCTTGTGCGTGTCGCTGGTGGAAGTATTGAGGTGGATGAGCTGGGCGCCTTTCCTGTCTGTTTTCCTGGCATCGCCGCCGCGAAAGACGGACCAGTCGGTGTGCACGACGCTTGCGACGACGGTCGTGGGGATGCGATGCATGTGATGTTGGAGGGGCTTGAAGACGCGGCCAACCACGTCAGGGGCGACGGCCAGAATGACGCTGTCGAAGTGCTCGGTGCGCATCTCAGCGCCCTCACCCTGGAGCCACGAGATGCGTACACCCTTCTCGCCAGGCTCGACGGCCGTGATGTTGGCGTCGAGGGTGACGTCGATGCCCTTGATCAGACGCTCCTGCACGCCTGCCACGCCATCAGAGACGGTGTAGTGGGGAGCGCCGTGGGTGCCGCGCTTGTATCCGATAATGTCGCTGGCGGGAAAGTCGAGCAGCGAGCTGTGCGGGCACGTCGAGACACTCGACAGGAGGGGGAGGAGGTACCAGGTGACGAAATGCTGCGGAATCCACGTCCTGTGCAAATATTGCTGCAGCGTCTCCCCCCGCCCAGGCTCTACCAAGAAACAGCACAGGGCGAACCACGCGTAGGCGGCCACCAGGTACAGCCACTGCAGCCCATGGCGAATGCGGCCGACCCTGCTCGGCCGGGGCGCAAGCTGGTGTACATTGGAGGCATGGACAAAATACGACGCGTCGCCTGACTCTGCAAACTCGAAGAGAAAGGGCTGCTCCTGGTACCGGACGCCCAAATAATCGTACAGGGCCTTTAGGTTCTTGTAGTAGCCGCCGGCAAAGGCGCGCATGGGCAGATCGACGCGCTTGGAGCCGTCTCCAGCAGCATTGGGGACAGAGAAGGAGGCTGCGTCGAGAGAAAGCGATTTGCCCTACCCATTTCGTCAGTACATGTCGCAGTGACGAGCATCCAAGAGCACGTACAGACTCGAAGACCTTGACGGCATAACGTTGGCACACATCGTTGGCCAGCAAGTGAGCGCTAAGCAACCCCGCGAGACCAGAGCCGACAATTGCGATGTTTTCCCGCGGATGCGCCATGGTTGAAGAAGATGGCGGGCAGAGGCTCTGTCGTGGTGGCGCCCGCATGAACAAGTCAAGTCCACACTGTCGCAGCTCCTCGGCTGCACCCAAGGCAATCACACCAGACAGGCACTCCGGCACTCCTGCACGCCTGGAACTTCCCTTCTAAATCGTATCCCGCAGCTGCGTCGTCGCAGCGGCTACCTAGGTAACCTCTAAAGGTGCATCGTGCGCACACCAACCAGCTCTACCGTTGTGCACAGTGTCTTGATGTCATTCGAGAGCCTGTCCTGGGTCTGATTGGCAGGGGGAAACACCACCCGCGCGCGTGCCAGGACCCCTTCCATCCGCCGCCCGCCGCCCGCCTCAGATGCCATTCTTTCTGCATTTGCCCTTGAAGCTACGTGACGTGCCCGTCCTACTAAAAAAGATAAAAGATAAATGATAAAAAGATAAAAAAAGACAATCAATCTTCCCTATACAAGACATGGCGGGCACCGACAAGCTCCCCGCTATGCGCATAGCCGTCATCGGGGCTGGGTACGTAAGCACCCGGAGAACGGCCATCACCTCACTAATCATGTCCAAGACCTGGTGGACTAACCACGTTGAAGACATTGCTTGAAGCCTCAACCCCCGAGAGACCGATAGAAGCCGTCTTGTTTGAGGCGTAGGTACCTTCACTTGATTAGACCGACCATCGACTCACACACCCCTAGCGAAGACAACATTGGAGGCACTTTCCACTACCGGGCCTATGAAAATGCAGAGCTGGTATCTTCCAAGCAGCTCACGACCTTCTCTGACCACCGCTTCCCGCTCTCGGCACCAGACCACATCTCGCTGCCACAGTATGTTGACTATCTACAAGCCTACGTGGACAAGTTCGACCTCGAGCCACGCATGAAGATGGGATGCAGAGTTAACAAAATCGAACCAATCGAAAAGTCCCCAGACCAACGTTGGAAGCATCGTGTAAACTATGTCGATAAGCACAGCGATGGTAAGGAGCGTACCTTTGACTGCTCGCATGTGGCTGTCTGCACCGGACTGCATGTAGAGCCCAATATCCCCACAATCCCCGGAATCGAGAACATCAAAGGAGAGGCTTTCCATTCCTCGCAGTACAAGAAGAGAGCTCAGCTTAGTGGCAAGGACGTGCTCATCATGGGCTGCGGAGAAACTGCCATGGGTAGGGTGCTACTTCACACGGAAAGCAACCCTCGCTAACCCATCTAGACGTCGCTTACGAGGCCATGAAAGGTGATGCCAAGTCAGTAACCATGTGCTTCAGGACTGGCTTTCTTTCTTTTCCCAAGGCACTTTCTCGCTTCAAGGTCTTCGGCAAGCAATTCAAGGGCGGTCTGCCTATAGATGGCCTTATCACCAACCTCTTCGAAACTGCCTACGTCCATCGCGCAATAGCTGCGAGCCGCTTCCGATGGTTCGTTTCCGATTTCGTCATTAAGCGCGTACTGTGGTTCTTGACTGGCACCCAGGCAGGCATGAAGTAGGTCTGCACTCTACACACCTCCAACAACACTAACATAAAAAGTCAACATGTGGGTGCACTGCCTCACGACCGCTTAGGCAGAGCTTTTGTGTTTCTAAATAAGAGCAGCAAAGCGATGCCGTACCTCAACAGACCCTACCAAGAAAAGCATCCTCTTGCGTTTCTGGGCAACGGTTACGTTGATCCACCCGAAGACGCACAGTCGAAGAAATGGGTCGACACATGCACGTTTCCTGAGCGCATAGATGAGACTGGCAGGGTGTTATTCGAGAAGAGACCAGATCGGAAAGACTGGAGGCGCATGAAGGACGCAGAGGTGCGCCCCAACTGCGTAGTATACTGCACTGGTTACAAACAGTCCTTCTATTTTCTCGACCCTTCCTACCCTACCTCATCCGATGCTACCATCCGCAACATCGTCTCCCCAAATGAGCCGACAATATCCTTCATTGGTTTCGTGCGACCAGGTGTTGGCGCTATCCCACCTATTGCCGAACAGCAAGCCATGTGGTGGACGGCACTCATCACTAAGCAAATGGAAATGCCGACAGATCCTCCACATTACCACCTACTAGCCAAGGAGACCTCGCGCATCCAATACGGCGTCGATCATAGCGCGTACATGAGCACACTAGCGAAAGACTTCGGTGGCGCGCCAGGGTTGCGAGAGTTATACAGGACGCACGGCCTCAAAGTGCTACTCGTATACTCATTCGGCGCCAGCTTTGTATCCTTCTACAGACTAATTGGTCCATTCAAGAGTGAAGTTGCTCTTGACATCACACGAACGGAGTTGGCAGAAACAATCATGCGAAGAGGCATCCTAGGAAACTTGTTCTTTGGAGTAAGCGTCTTATCCAAGCCCCCATACTGCGGAATCGGTACTAATCCGCGGTAGGTGATACCTATGCTCTTCTACGGTCTCATCAACTCTGCTGCCTTGCTGCTGGATATGGTTGGTCTCATTCCTCAAGAGAAGCCGGTTGTTTGAATAGGCATTCCTGTCACACGGTGAAGGGAATCATGTACATGAAGAGCAGATCGAATTGAACGAAGAACCGATATGAACAAACTTTCCGCCTTGCAGCTGTCTGAAGTAATTATCTGAAGAAGGGTATCTCGCTGACTATATCATGGACGTGGTTGAACGCAATTGATGAAAGTGATTAGGAAGAGTTGCTGTTGTCCGCACATGAGAAGGCTGAATCAATTGAGCCATCCTTGTACGCGTCCATGATCTGCACAATGACGCCGTAAGTGCCTCCAATAGTGAGGAAGATCGAGATGCCGATGAGGATGATGTGCAGAACATACATGATCTTCTGCCACCATGTTCCCTTCCAGTAGTCCGAATGGTCGTGTAACCATAACCAACCAGGGAGTCCCAACGCTAGAGGAGCAAATGCGATACTCCCAGCAAGACTCAGCAGGTAGTTGAAGATGGGCACTCCAGAGGCGATCAAGAAGCTGATCACAGACATGCCAGCTACGCAGCCAAGCCATGTAACCCAATGGATAGGAGTATTGGCTTGGAGATGTTTCGAATTTCTCAAGATCCGGACAAAGACGTATTTGGCGCTTACGTGGACGTATAGCGCTCCGCTCACACACAGCCCGATGAGCCCGATGCCGTACGCAATCTTCTTCACAGTGGGTCCTGCGCTGCCCAAGGACGGCGAAGCAACCCACTGGCCGCACCACTTGTACACGACAAGACTGAAAGACAGATATGCGGCCGTGACAAGGCCCATGCACCAGTTTACGGCCTTACTGAACTGGCGTGGGTCGCGCATCTCGGACATGACGGGCAGGAAGGCAGATGTTCCTGCCCCGGAGCAGAAGATGGTGCTTGCGGCCGTGATACCAGCGGCGAATGTCGGGCTTCCGATGACATGGTATCCAAACTCATAGGGCCCGGTTGGGGGAGCTGCAGCGGGACGATCGCGAGTTGTCACTCCGACACTGATGATTGTGTAAGCCAGTTGCTATATCACCACAGACATCCGCAATCACAGGAAGGGAGGAAAGGAAAACTTACACGACGATGAACACAGCAACAAAGACTGAAGCAAATCCCGCCCAAGTAACCCACGCAATCTTTTCAAACTTTCGCACACTGGCACAAAGACCAACCATTATCGCTGCAATGATGGAGAAGTAGTTTGTGCACAGCGAGTGCTCCGACAGCGCGTTTAGTGCAGTTGATACACCAACCATGCCTGATGCGGCCACTATGATGAAGGCCACCAGAAAGAGCACACCGGTAATCTCTTTAACGACGCGCCCGCCAACGAGCTGACCCATATCGGCGATCGAGTGGCAACCCGGGTGCCGCATGCGGAATTGGCCAAGCACGAGGGCACCCCATGTGTTGAGGCCTTGCCAGCCTAAGACGTTGATGGCACCAGGAAAGGCACCGAGGGTGTACATGGCGGAGGGGATGGTAAGAACGCCTGTTGCGAAGATGACTATGCGGCATGATTAGCACAACAGGCTTTGCGGTGTATCGGGAAATCCGATGCTTACGCTTCAGTAAAATTACAGTAGTGTGAACCCACGACACGGTTCTGAAGTCTTCGTAGCCCTCTCCCCTCTTGAAGATCTCACCGTCATTCTCGACATCGACTTTGCCCTCGGCGATGCTCCCAGAGCTGTTGCTGGGTGCAGGCGCAATGACGTCCTGGTTCTTCTCGGCCGACATGATGAACAACTCAAAACGCGTTCATGAAGTTGGGGAATTCAACTTCGGTGGCGGGACTGCTAGAAAGCGGTGATGCTTTGGCCACGGTATATATGTACATGCTATGCAGCGGAGACGGGCCTCATCTTTGCGCTGGTCCTGATAACCCACGTGGTATCAGCATGCGGTATCTCAGAATCCGGGGCAATGTGGGATGCGAGACCCGCAGCCCCATTGTTTTGGAGGCCCGCCACTTGATAGTGTGCAGATAGAGTACATGCTGGGCTGCTCCAAATCGTTCGCGGCGAGGTGGCTGGGGCATCTCCAATGATAGACCGGGGGCCTTGGCGTGATCATCGCGACTCCAAGGCTGCGACAGGGGATCTGAGAGCCGGTGGTTGGAGGAACTTATCTTTGAGCGGTATTGAGAGAGACAGGATCATCCCGAGTTTCGGTGCTTTGGATCTTAACGTTCACACGGTTCGCGCGGAGCCTAGCGTGTTTTGCATTTAAACTACGTTGTTTAGGCGAACGCGGCTTCCAGAACGTCGTCTGCAGAAGCTTGGCTAAGTCGTTCAGGACTGTCGCATCTCGTGACGTTCTTACATGGGGTATCACCGGAGCGTGAGTACCCATTCCCTGAAACATGGACACAGTAGCAGTATTAGGTATCAGCTAAGAATACCGAATCACAAAAACATTAGAACCGTCCGATAAAGGGCATGCAGCCATGCCGCAATATGATGAACGTCAGTATGGCAAAAGTTCGTCTTTAGGTATGGTGTTGATTCCTTGTAACATGTGCTACTCCTTCAGCTTCAATCCTGCTTCAGCTGGCATGAGCGCTCCTTCGGGCGGAGCGTTCTTCTTCTTGAACTCGTCCGCCATTTGCTCCATGGTCACAAACTCGACACCTTCGTGCTTCTTGAAATGCTCAATCAGTCTTTCGTGCATGAGAAGTAGATGTGGTCGCCCAGACACATCCGGATGAATAGTTATAGGCTGCCATATTGTATTAGTTCATCTCATGTCATGTCAATCCACACCAGGTGAAGGCTTACAAAGATAAAGTCGTCGTACTCGCGGTAAAAATAGTCAAAATGATCCCTCCACAGGTCTTCAGTATCCCGCGCATTTACAAAGCCGTGGCTATTGGGGGAGCCTTTTATGAACATATGGGGTGGTAGGTCCTAGAAAGTTGCGTAAATATATGCTCAGGTATGCCAATCGCTAGCGTCTTACATCAAGATACCAGTTTGCGGGTATCTCCACAAGGCCCGTGTCTTGCCCTGTAACCAGCGGTTTCATCCATTCTTTCGCTTTCTTTTGGTAGTCGATCTTTGTCCAAGAGTCACCAGTCCTCAGGTAATACGGTTGGCAGTCATGATGACTCATGCTATGGTCGTACTCAATACCATATGAGAGGAGCAGCTCTGCACCTTCGCGGCTCGTTTCCCACCTTCGATGAGCATTAGCATAGTATATATGCAAGCCTTCGTTTGCAGCTTACCATGGAGCTACGCTTCCTCGTGGAGGCTTCCCGGCGAATTTGGTCAACATCCGGTAAGTCTTGTCAAGAACATCTCTTTGCTGCTCCATGGTCATGTCGTTGGGATTCTCGTGGCTATAGCCGTGCAGTCCAATCTGCAGGGTTGCAGATACGAAGTTAGTGTATTTGTCTCACATGCACCTCGTACATTCGACACATACCTCATGCCCAGCGTCTCGTACAGCTGCCATGTCTTCGGGGAAAGTTTCCAGACTGTGTCCTGGAATGAACCACGTGGTCTTCATGTCGTACTTCTTGAACAGTTTTAGTAGTCGTTGTGTACCAACGGTGCCCGCAAAGAGCCCCCGACTGATGTCACTGGTACTGTCCTCTCCGCCATAGGAGCCCAACCAACCGCATACCGCGTCGACGTCGACACCGTACGAGATAAGAACGCGCTTCTTGCCCATGATTTGTTTTTCAGGCGCGTGGGAAGTGTTTCTTTGAGTAAGAACGACAGTTCGTTTCTACGGAAGAAGCTATCGACGGCGAGGAGTTGGGGTCATCAGGCCAAACGGCTATTCCGGAAGAGCACCCATTGATTGCCAAGATGCTGAACCATGAAGGCTATTGCGGGGTGGTTGACAGATGGAACCCTAGTGGAGCCGACGGCAGCTTGTGGATTTCGTCGTGGGAGTTGGAGTAAGTCAAGGGGCGCGTTACTTCACGGGGATGCATCGCTTATCTTATCGCGATTACTCCAACCTCCAAACTCCACCTCGCAATCTTGGAACGCTCACGTGTTCGACCCAACTTTGCAAAGCGGCGACGACGATCCAACCAAAGCATTACGACGCAAAATATGGCAGGTCACGCTATGTTGCAGCGCGTTTCTCCGAACTGGTGCAACGTTCACAAGAGCAATCATGCCAGACAAAATGCGAGCAGCACAGATCGTAGAGGTATGATGACATCATGTCAAAAGCGAAGAGCCTGGCTAACAGGAGAAGTATGGGAAGCCATATCGGTTGTGCGAGTGCCCTGCACCCCAATGTGGAGAGCATGATCTCCTTGTCCAGGTGCATGCAGCTGGTTTCTGCCATTCGGATCTTCAGGTGCTCCAAGGCCAATTTCCTACCATATTGCCTATGATCCCTTCGCACGAGCCAGCCGGCAAGATCGTACAGATTGGCGCGAACGTCCAAGGCGCATGGAAGATTGGCGACCGAGTTGGCATATTGAATTACAAGAATGCTTGCGGGCAATGCGCAGGCTGCCGACAGTACAAGCGAAGATCCAATCGACCTGATCCGCGGTTTTGCGAAAAAAGAATCGTGGCTGGATTTAAGCACGACGGTGGTTTTGCAGAGTACATGCTGGCTGACCCAAACACGACTGTGCATCTGCCTGATGGCGTCTCTTTTGAACAAGGAGCGCCGTTGACATGTGCAGGTGTAAGTATTCATGAGTCCGAAACTCAAGCATATATACAGTCGCTGACGCCCTGGTAGGCGACGGCGTGGGGTGCATTGCGAAAGCTGAGCCCAGAAGTGCGAATTGGTGAGACTGTAGCAATAGTAGGGATTGGTGGCGTTGGACACCTTGCCTTGCAGTTTGCCAAAGCTCTTGGGTACAGAACAGTGGCCATGGATAACCGCGAGCCAGGCCGCCAGCTCGCGCTCGATTTGCCTGACTATCTGAAGCCAGATTTGGTCATTGACTCAATAGCTAGCGACGCCGAGCAAAAGATACTCGAATTTACTTCCGGCGAAAAGTTGGCAGGTATCGTAGTTTGTACCGATTCGGTTGAAGCAAATTCCTGGAGCTTGCAGCAGCTAGGCAATGGCGGCGTTATGGTGCCCCTAGGCCTACCCAAAGACAAATGGCAGTTCGACTCCGAGGCCATGGTATTCCATGAGCTTACCATCAAAGGAAGCTATGTCGCGAACGCGGAAGAAGTCGAGTCCATGCTCAAATTGGTCGAAAAGCACGGGATTTCGTCTCACCTTACCGTTCTAACTTTCGAAGAGATCCCGAGCCTGGTGGAAAAGTACTTGCAAGAGTCTATGAAAGGCAGGTTAGTCATAAGAATCGCGAACTGAATTGTCGGCCCTGTATAGCAAGCCTCTACAAGGTACGCTAGTGTCAGTACCCACTTGAGTATGCGTGTACAAGTTGGGGTCGGTTGGAGAGGCTATCGCGTTAGCATCCTTGGTGGGGCCATTGGCCCACTTTTAGGACGCTCACGCCATTGGCTAAGCTGTAGGTAAAAATGTATTGTCTACGAGAGAATGGTCGATACTTCAAAAATCAATTGGCACCACGACATCATCTTATTATAGCTTTACCATCAAAGAGCCGTCTACTTCACGGTTGCGAACAAGATATTGGTCATGTCGGTCTTCTTTGATTCACCCTTAAAGTTCGTCTCGCTTGCATCCAGACATGAAATGGGTGTGCTGTACTGACCAGTCTACAGCGAAGATCTCGTGGCTGAAGGCCACGCAGAGTCTGTTTTAACAAACATTAGCATCGCTAATGGAATTACACCAAACGAATCCCGCGACTACCAACAACTACTTGCTGCCGTCCATGATGTCGCAGAACACATACTAGATTTACCAGATTACGTAGCGCGTGCAGATACCGACAGATACCCGCGAGAGCGCATACATCGGCCATCGAAAAACGATCAAGACTTTGGCAACGCATGGGCTCACAAGTTCTACATCCACGGTAAACCCGACGGGACATTACTGCGAGGGAAGACTGTCTGCCTCAAAGACAATATTGCAGTTGCTGGCATCCCGCAATTCTTTGGAACAGACGCCATCCCGGCATGGACTTCGGAGTCCGATGCTACCGTGGTCAGACGAGTATTGGATGCTGGTGCCGATATCGTTGGAACGACGATTTGCGAAAACTTCTGCAACTCAACCTCGTCATTCACTTCCGCCCAAGGTACCGTGCATAACCCATACGCAGAAGGATATTCAGCTGGCGGAAGCACGTCTGGTGGCTCAGCGGTAGTCGGTGGAGGGCTTGTGGACATTGTAATTGGTGCTGATCAAGGTGGAAGCATTCGCGTCCCGGCCTCTTTCTGTGGCTGTAAGTCTATTGCCCATGTTCTGCTACTGTTCTTAGCGACAAGCTGACAAAAAGCAATGCAGGCGTAGGGCTGAAGCCAACTCACGGTCTAGTTCCCTATACTGGTATCTCTAGTGGGGATGCAATCAACGACCACGCTGGGCCCATCGCAAGGACTGTTAAGGACGTGGCTTCATGTCTGGATGCTATCGGTGGAAGAGACGACTATGATGATCGCACGCTTGGTGCGCCAGCGCACGGCTCGACCCAATACGCCAGTCATCTACAAAGTTCCGTTACCACATTCAAAATTGGTGTCCTAAAAGAAGGCTTTGAGCATAAGCTGGTCGATCAGGAGGTGCGAAAAGTCGTGCACATGGCCGCTGCATCATTTGAACGGCTCGGCGCCACCGTCGAAGAGGTCTCCTTGCCTCTTCATCTTGAGGGACCTGCTATCTGGACTATTCAACAACGCATTGCAGGTACTCTTGGTATGCTTGGCTATGCACACGGACGAAGAGGCTTGTTTTCGACAGCTTACGAAGCAGCGCGCCAACCATGGACAGACGAGACGTTTCAGAAGCTCTTCCCTTCAACGAAAAACACAATCATCAACGGTCTCTCTCTCATGCAGAACTACCCTGGTCTCTACGCGAAGACTATGAACCTTGCGCAGCAACTGCGAGACTCGTACGAAAAACTGTTCCACGAGTACGACCTTATCATTATGCCCACTGCCCCGTTCGTAGCGCCTCCAAATGTGGACTGGAAGCGCGGAGATTCGCCGATGGATGCGTTGAAGCCAAGCATGGGTATCACAATCAACACTGCGATCTTTGACGTCACAGGCCATCCAGCCTTGTCGCTGCCTGTAGGCTTTGCATCTTCAAACGTGGATAGCAGTGTCAAACTACCAGTGGGTATGCAGCTAGTGGGGGGCTTATGGCAAGAACAAAAAATATTGGATGCAGCATTTGCATGGGAATCAGCGAACGATTGGAAAAGAATTTGCATGACGAGGGATCAGGAATCTAGATCTGCTACTAAGCTCTGAAGCATTGTGAGAAACGCATCAGCGCGGCGTTTGCCTTCAGTATGGGTGCAGCATGTACAAAATAATTGCATAGTCCAATTGTAGTTAGACTAATTGATGGTGTACCCACCATCCACCACTAACGCATGTCCCTGGATGAATGATGATTGAGCGGAGCACAAGAAAAGCACAGCGTCGGCGACCTCTTCTGGTGTTCCCATTCTCTTCATGGGTGCAATCTGGATAGCTGGTTTCAATGCTTCTACCATAGCTGGGGAAGTAGTTGTCATGGGCGTCTCGATGACACCTGGACAGACGCAGTTTACTCGGATGCCATCGTCGGAGTAGTCGATAGCGTTTGCACGCGTCATGTTAATGATAGCAGCTTTCGACGCGCAGTATGCAGCTTCAATCTCTATTAGCAGTTGTGCATTGTATCTGTGACACTGCGAAGTACTCACCAGCGCCCGGTCTGGCCACTATCCCAAGCTGACTCGCAATGTTGACGATGGAGCCTCGCTGTTTGGGATGTTCATCAAGAGGCTGTTGCTTCAACATGTTTCTCAATTGGGCACGGCAACTGAGCCACGAGCCCTTGTAGTTGATGGCGTTCAGGCGGTCGAAATCGTCGTTAGTCATGTCTACTGCTTTGACAACGTCGCCTCCAAGGACTCCTGCACAATTGACGCCGTAGTCGAGCCTCTTGAACTTGGAAAACACTTCGTCGTTGAACGAGTCCACAAATTTTTCATCGGCCACATCGCCTGGCCTGTTGAGGACTTGAGCAGATGGGTTGATGCGGAGTATGGCATCTTTTGTTTGGTCCAGAGTCTTTGGGTTAATGTCGGTGATTGCAATCCTCGAGCAGCCGGAGCGGGCGAAGCCTTGGGCGACAGCTGCGCCAATGCCTGCATGCCGTAGACGTAAGCATACAGTATGCATATCCAACAATCTATCAACTTACCCGTTCCTCCGGCTCCTGTAATGACAGCTACACCTGGCAGCAATCTTGCAAGCGACGCCATGTTACAAGCATGTGACAAATGCAGTCAACGGAGATACGCCGTTTTTGAAATGCTGTTTTCCGTCCAAAGCAGCATCAGCACCCTAGCTATTGCCCTTCAATGACGTTCTGACGGCGTTGCAGTCCGTATTCGGCAGCCTTGCCCGTCGAATTCCGTATCTTGGAGTTGCAGCATAGGGCCGCTTTTTCGGAGTAAGCGCTATCTTCCCCGCAGGCTTGATTGGCCAAGCCGCCGAAGAGGAGCCCGAGACAAAGTTTGGATAAGACCCACGCCTCTCCAATTCCTCCCAACGTCTCCAACACAAGTCGCCACATGCACAAACTCGCCCATACCTGTAGTCATTGTTCGAGGAGCTTCAAGCGAGCAGAACACTTGACCCGCCACCTCCGAACGCGTCGGTGACTCCAATTCAAGAGCGCTTTCTTGACGCGAGCTGCGATGACTGATCCGTGCTCTAGATACCAGAGAGAAGCCTTACTCATGTCGATGCGGCGCAGCCTTCACGCGACGCGACTTGCTAACTAGGCATTGGCGTATAACGCATCATGCCGGCAATCCTGATGCCGCCGAGTCGACTTGCTCAGCCGAGACTGCGACAACGATAAGTGCGCCTCAACGGCGAGAATCATTACATGCTCACAATATTGCTTCCAACGGATTAAGCGTCCCTGGCGCGGGGGCTGCAAATGCCCATCTTGTTCCCCAGATACACCCCAACCATCTTGATCTGCATGCCTCTGCCCCGACTTTCCAAGATGCCCAGGCTCAATTGATTGCTCAAGGTATGGCCGATTTCTGTGGAGAGCAATGTTTTAAAATTCTTGAGAAGCATGCTTACAACGATCGCAGAACTACCTCAACCACCGCCATACCAGGACGAGGGGCTCGAGGATTTCCGCGATTTTGTCAACTTCATTGACGGTGTTGGCCTGTCAGCTCAGTGGACGCCTGAGTATGACTTTGACTGGATGCGAATCGGCGAGCATCAGCAAGAATTACGACGGCATTCTCGTGAACCGGAAGCATTGCAGTCGCCAGGCCCCGAAGACATCGGCACGCCATTTAGCACTTGGCTGCCATCTGCGCCCGCTGATGACCAGGTACATTTGAGGTCACAGGCCGAAGACGGTAGGTCGATTACACAGCGTTCAAAGATAGCCACGCTGATTCTATACTGAAGACCACGGTGACAGAAGGACTAGGAACGGAACCTACAACGTCACGGACGATCATCGCAACTTCCTAGTATCGCTGCTTGGAAGCTTTCCTGCTCCGATATGCCATTTCGAGATCCCTTCGCGACATACTCTTACCCGCTACATTACTGCTTTTTTCGGCGGCTTCCACTCACACTTCCCTTTCATACACGCTCCGACATACAAACCATCATGTTCCCCATTGGAGCTGACTCTTGCCATGTGCGCTGCCGGAGCACAATACTGCTTTGAGCGAAGGAGCTCGGAACGCTTGTTCTGTATCGCGAAAGCCATCGTCTTTGAGCGCCTACGGCAAGAAGAGTCACATTTTGGCCCACAAACGCTAGCTTTCATCGTCTCAACTAGTGTCCTTTCACCGGAAGCGCTGCCACCGACTAGACGTTCAGGTCCCTGGTCGCCTCTTGATCTGGCCAAGACGTTACTGATTCTTGTGGGTTTTGCGACTTGGGAACGCAAAGACCTGCTTCAGCAAGCGTTCGCACTTAGAGGCTTGCTGGTACAAACACTTCGGGACATTGGTCTTGAAGAACATGAAACATGCATCAGTGGCTCAACATCTAGATCAGCCGTGTGGGACTATTGGGTCCAGCGCGAGTCCTCCCGCCGCACCAAGCTCGTAGCTTTCTGTTACATCAACGTACATAGTGTTGCATATAACATTCATCCTTTGCTTTGGAGCAGCGAACTGCACCTAAGGCTTCCTTGTTGCACACAAGAGTGGCAAGCCAGCAGTGCCGCACAATGGATCTCTCTACAACGTGATGGCAGAGAACAGCAGATGCCCTTCCAGCAAGCATTGTCTATACTGCTTCAAGGATCCGCAAACGAAGGTAAGCCACGCAAAAACTTGGTACTTCGGAGCCTGGATATCATGCAAATACTGATGGTTCGCAGAGCAAGTTCGGCCCATTCCGAGTCCCATCGGCAACTATGTCCTTTTACACGCACTACTGCAACGAATCCAAGTGGTGCGCGAGCTTTCATTCCCCGCAACTTCGCCCGCGACTATATCTTTGGCCGAGATGCAGGTTATAGGACGTGCTCTCCGTGCATGGACTTCCCTTTGGCAACAAACGCCAGAATCAATGTTGGATCCAAACAACGAAAGTGGGCCGATTCCCTTCACATCAAGTGCACTCCTTGTAGTGGCTTATGTGCGACTGTCACTCAACATCGGACCACACCGTCACCTGGAGTCGCGCGACGCAGACGTAATTGCGTCCGGCCTGACGCACCTCCCGGACATCGAACGTAACGAGAATTTGCTGTCGGCATTACTGTACTCTACGCATGCACTCAGCATTCCTGTGCGACTAGGGATCGATAGAGTGGCTAGAAGCCAGGCCTTCTTTTGGAGCGTTCAGCATGCCATATCGAGTTTCGAATGCGCAATATTTCTTGGCAAATGGCTCTGTTCCATCCCCAAGCCTTTCCATGAAGACATTTTGTCGCGATCAGAACGTCGCATCCTTCACTGGGTACGCTGCATCATTAAGGAAGCGTACGCTGTGATTGATTTTGAAGAAGCCGAGGATAGTGATGGCTACCTGCTAGTGCCTAGTGAGCCATTTCAGCTTGGCCTTGCAGTTTTGAACATCTGGTCTCGTTTCTTCCGTGGAAACACGCAGTGGAAGTTTGTTGTCAATCTTGGGGTAAGCTTGCAGAAGTACATAACAATAATTTCTTAAACGATGTGTCCTACAAAGGCTTCTCGTGCTAGGAGTTAGAACGACGCTCTGTATGTCGGAGTTTTCTCGTAACCTGGATTGCGAAACCACATCCAGTTCCCGTCGCCCAGCAGAAGCTACTTTCTATACCACATCCGCGTCGTCTTAGTCCGTTTCATCTTCTTCTGGAGCTGAAAGATACCATACATCAAGGCCTCAGCCGTTGGTGGGCACCCCGGCACATATATGTCTACGGGAATGATACGATCCACACCCCTTAACACGCTATAGCTATAATGATAATATCCGCCGCCATTTGCACAGCTTCCCATGCTGATTACCCACTTTGGATCTGGCATTTGATCGTAGCAAAGACGAACTGCAGAGGCGATCTTATTCGTGACGGTTCCAGCAACGATCATAACATCTGCTTGTCGTGGTGAAGCGCGAAAGATAATTCCTAGGCGATCTTGGTCGTAGCGAGGCATCGAAAGGTGCATCATTTCGATTGCACAGCATGCGAGGCCGAAGCTGAGAGGCCATAACGAACCCTGGCGCGCCCAGTTGACCAGCTGATCTGCCGATGTACTGCTTGCTTGTAAGAATTGCTTCTCTGGTTCTTCAAACGCTCGAAGACATACACGACGTGCTCAACAACGCTAGTGCTTTTGCGAATAGTTGTTGGCACTCTGGATATTGGCTTGATCCGAGATGAGTAGTGTCGCTGCTGGGAGCATGGAGAAGCTGCCGGATAATGATTACGCCGAAGCTGAAGAAGCGTAGATGGGCTTAGAATCATCTGTTTTGTAGCATCTTGTTTCTGGTCAATCTTCTTTAATAGCGGCTGGCAGTTGGTAAACTTACATTGATGCATACTGCCCTGCAAAGCACTCCGAGTGAACAGCATACTAACTCAGTTACACTTGTCTCTCAAGAGTATTCGTGGACAATTGCAGTGGATGGATCTTCAAGCATGAAAATGCTTAGGTCCAGAGCATCTTGGAGCTAGTCTCGTTTGGTCGATAGCGCAAGGGCTTGAGACTCGGGAAATTCCCACATTCGGGAAACGCCCACATTTCGCAACCCCGACAACCCAGTCATATGGCGACCATGTCAAAGTTTGATGCTACATCCCATGCTCAGGTGAAACATAGGTGTACAGTGTGCTTGAAGACTTTCAAGAATCTCGGCCACCTGCGACGGCATGAAGCCATTCGTGTGTGGTACCGGCCGTCCCCACACACCAGAGATCTGACTAGCACCAGATACAGGAGTCTCGTCTTACCAATGTCAATTCTGTTCTAGAGAGTTTGCGAGGAGGTAAGCTCTGCCTTTTATCTTATCAGCAACCCTTGAATGTCATGGTTGACAGTTTAGCGATGCTCTTCGACGCCACTTTAAGACATGTTCGAAGATGGGCCAGCGAGATACCATCCCAGCAGGAATCCGGGGCAGGCGATCTCGTGCATGTGAGCGCTGCCGTTACAAGAAGCTTCGCTGCGACGGGAATGAGCCTTGCAAGCGATGCGCGTCCGACCAGGCCACTTGCTCTTCTCTGTGAGTGGGAAAGTTTCGTTACGAGGATCATTTATACCTGAACCTCAGCGACTGATAATACGGAAGAAGCGGTGATGACAAGGATAATGATTCCCCGCATGTGAGCATGAAATTCATGCTCAACTACACGAATCCAGCGCTCGAGTCGGTGTCAGACGCATATGCAATCTCAGAAGCTCACGCTGAACCTTCGGAGCAGCATTCGCGCTTTATTCGGCCGACTGGTTATCTCGATGACGAGTTTATGACGGATCTATTCTCAGGTATATTTCCGAGTTACGACACAAACGAACCAATGGAGCAAACAAGCCGTGCACAACAATTTACGATGATACTTCCAGCTCCAATGGTCGAACAACGCACATCAGCACTTGTAGCGCTACTCAAAACTCAACACGACTCAGCGTCCAGTGTATCCCCCTTTCCTGGGGCCAGGTTCCCCATGGAAACAGCCAAAGCGGTATTTACGAGCAAGAATCAGGCGGAGTACATCTCGGCCTTCTTCCAGTACTTTCATCCACATACACCGTTTATTCATCAACCCTCTTTCGATCCAAGCAAAATATCCCTGCACCTTTTGCTTGCAATCTTTCTCGTTGGATCCATATTTTGTACGCCGCGAGATGATGCCTTATCGGCTCGATACTTTTTTGGTCTCGCAGAGGAGTATGTGTTCAAACGTTTACAGGATGTCATCTTGTACAGCACAAATCCGGGCGAAAGAGGATCCATCGAAGTTTTACAAGCTGCCGTGCTCATTCATGCCATACAGGTTAATTGTAATCATGGAGACGTTCGATCCCGATTCCGAATGAACCGGATGCCTCAGATTGTTGCTGCACTCAGAAAACTTGACTTGTTCCAGGCCGTTCGCTCTAACAGCCTAAAAGACCAGGCTTGGGAGGAGTTTATCCTTGATGAAGCTAGGATTAGGTATCAAATATCCCTTATCTACTGAATTCAACAGGCTGACGTCCACTAGGCTAGCTTACAGGGTCTTCACGACTGACTGTATGGATACGTTGCTCTTTAAAAGCCCGCCCCGTATCAGCATTGCTGAGATGTGCGGGGACCTCCCTGCTACCGATGTCGTGTTCGAGGCTTCAAACTCTACCGAATTCCAGAAATTGTTACTTAATGCCAGTGACCTGAAAGCACACAGTTGGAAGCTGACGGACTTGATGGGCCTGTTACTTGGTGAGGCATGGCCCAAAGCTGATTCTTACAATATGTCTGCCATCGAAACTGAGCATCTGATGATCATCATGTTCGGTAGGTAACCCCTGAACTTCGCTTAAATATCATCAGCCCTGACCAAGAATAGCTCTCCATTCCGTTATCTTTGTGTCGCGCACTGCGCTATTCATTCCATCAACACGAAACGTTCTGATGCGCGCCACGGATCGTTGGAAAGAGCTTTGGCAGGTAACGAATTGCAGGGCTGGTGTTGGGAGGCCGCTCATCGGTGTCGCAAAATGTGCACTTGAGTTATGGTGGCTAGGTCAAAAGATTCTTGAGGTTACGCAAAGCGGGAGTCAGCAGAATTCTTACATGACGGGCATTCCAACAGACACGCTATCAGAGCTTCACGGCTTTATCCAACAATACAAGCATTAGTTTTACCCTAGTATACAGAATCGAGAGATTTAAACTATATTATTATTTATTTCTTATCAAATAAAGTAACTAAAAGTTACTTGATAGTAAAGAATGATTAGCAGTAACGTAAAGCACCATCGGGCCGGCCACCTTTTCTTGGCATCACGAACGCCGCGTACAAAATAGTTAATTACTTAATACTATCTATAGAATTTACGTGCGATATACTTATAATTAATTTAGAATCTTCTTCTATATTGTTTTAGTATATATAGGCCTTATACCTAGTTGTTACACGGGGGGGTATGTGTTACAAACAACAGTAGGTCGAATCCTTCGGTCAAGGGAAGCGATGCTGGAGGCCAGTTGTCGCACGAGACGAAGGATAATGATCAGCGAGGGGCACGCAGATTACGTGATATGCTATCCTGCTAAAGCTTACTATCTAGAATAGTAGAGAATCTTAAGATAGTAGAATATTCTAATTATTCTTAAGTATTAGAATAAATAAAATAGTAATAGATATAGTAATAAGAATATAAAGATAGAAAGATTTTATTATTTCTTTTATTATAGTTAACTCTTATAATTTTATTTTTTATTTATATTATAAGCTAATTATTCTATTATTTATAGAATTAGATTATTATTACTCTAAAAATCTACTATCCTACTTAGTCGCTAGACAAACCGCACGTAGCTATACACATAGCTCTCCTGCCCTAACCCAGATTAGGTGTAGAGAAGTATAGCATACCCCCCTAGTATAACACTTTAACCACCTACGGACTTTGTAGAAGGTATTTACTAATAGGACGCCTTAAGAAGATTAGAAAAAGTTATTATATTAGTAGTAGCTAATAGAGGATAAGTACTAGCTATACTAGCTATAGTATTAGCTCTATATAGGAATACCTCTCTAGCTAATAATAAAATATTTAAAGATTAAAAGTCTAATAATAAAAGTAAGAACTCTAATATTAGAGAATTTAAGAATCTTAGATAATAGGGTTATATATAGATATAATAAATAGCTTTAATAATAGATATAATTAATTAGCTTTTAAGCTAGCTAATAGCTATACTTAATAAATAACCTATTACTATAAGAAAATCTAAAATAGCGCTATCTAAGAAATATAGTAGAAATAGGGAGAAATTATAAATATTTCTAACCTATACTAACCTATACTGCGAGTATAATAAAATATCTAATAACTAGAAGAGAATTCTTATAGTAAGTACTTACCTAAAAGATAAGGCTTCTAACTAGATATAACTCTATATAGATAACTACTTACTTTATATAATTTATAGAAGAATAAAGATAAAGACTAAAGCTTTATTTATAAGTTAGATAGAATTTAAATAAAAGATAGAATATATTTTTAGAGAAGTAGACACTAAAAATAAAACTAAGAAAAGAATTACTTATCTAAAGTAGATTTTATAAGTATTAGTATATATAGTAGAGTTTAAGTAACTATAAATATAGATTAACTAAGATAATATAGTACTTTAAATAGATTTTAAAGTAGGCCTAAAAGAAAATATTAAAGATAGTCTAATATACTATAATAAGCTAGAAATATTATACACTCTAGTTAAGCTAGCTATATAAATGAATAACTAATTTTAGAAGTAGAATAACTAAAAGAAATACTTCTAAACTAATATAGCTAACACAAAGAGAAAGCGTGATAGATACGACAATAATGGAGACGCTATTATGACTAGTAAAGTGCAAGACAAGACCAAAGGACGAAAACCTGGAAAGAAGTTCGACGACGGACTCTCCAAGGAAGAGCGCCAGAAGCGCTACGACAACAAAGCATGTCTCCGATGCGGAAAGGAAGGACACTTCTGTAGAGACTGCCCGCAAAACGACTAAAAGGGAAAGCAGAGAGCTGTTAAGATTGGGATAATTAGACAAGGCACGCTCTACTCTAGGGAGCAGTTTATAGATAATAATATTAGTAATATAGAACTATATAAGGAAACTTAGCTATTATATAATACTAAATATAAGCTCCTCCTCTAAGTAGTTAAAGTATAGGAAATAATAATATAGGATAAAGTTTAACTAATTAATCTAAAAGTCCCTATAATTATTGCATAATAGCAGCTAAAGGACTAGCACTATTAGGTATATAAGTAGAATATACACTTAGCTAATAAATACAGCTATAAAGAATAAATCGCTGTTACTAGCCTAGAAGCTAAGAAAGTAATATAGTAAGCTTTTAATAAATAACCCTATTTTTAAGAACTAATAGCTAAAGTTAAAGACTAAGAAGCCTATAAAGTAGAAGATACTAAAGAATATAAAACTTTATACTAGTATAACTATAGACTAGAATATAAATTTTATAAAAAAGATAAAGAGAATAGTAAGATAGACTAAGACTAGTGCTACTACCTGCAGCTAGAGGTAGATAAATACTTAGTAGATAACTATTATCTCTATAAATCTAAAAAACCCTAAGAGGCTAAAAGAAAGAACTAAGTCTAAGAAGATATAAATAAGGATAGAAACTAGTCTAAAGAAGACAAGTAGTATGCGGAAGATATACCCTACTTACACTTATATATTGTCACGATCAAGCCCTACGCCACTTGACCATACGCTACCAAAAAGGTACAGTGTTCCGAATAGGAATACTGGGCGTAGGATAGCATATATACTCGTCACACATATATTTTTCTACTAAAAGAATAGATACTATCTCTATAAGCTAAGAAGGGAAGAAGCCTATTAGAAGCTTTTATAAAAGCACTGCAGATTTAGATACCTCTTCTATTAATAGTAACTAGAGAATACCTAGAGGATAGATAACCCTTATTACAGTACCCTTTTATTAAAGATTTAT
Organism: Stemphylium beticola; assembly: GCA_029100535.1. NCBI lineage: Eukaryota > Fungi > Ascomycota > Dothideomycetes > Pleosporales > Pleosporaceae > Stemphylium > Stemphylium beticola. The sequence goes on along the minus strand of JARBXR010000099.1, from coordinate 3,400 downwards.
AAGGCAGTAAACTACCTAATTTAAAAAGCAAAGAAGTAGGCACTAAAGCTACGAACCTAGAGACTAGAATTAATTACCTATTAGAATATTTACTAGAGCTTTTGCCACAATAATAGATGCACTATTTATTATAACGCTAAGTACGGCGTAGGCTACTTTCCTAAGAAGAGGAAAGGTAAGCAATTAAAAAACTAGAATACTACTAGAGATAGGGTTACGCTAGTATAGGCAGTCCTAAAATAACCTTTTACAATGTACGAGACATAAGTCCGCAGAATTATAGATTAAGAACGGAAGTCTTAGTACACGGAAACAAACTTACAGCGTTCGTCGATAGCGAAGCTGTATAGACAATCATCTCGTCACGAGTAGTAGAAAGATGTAATATACCCTACTAGGCTAAGGAACAGCTAGTGCGAGTGGTATTGGCCGACGATAGCCCTATAGAATATAGGGGCGGCATAATAAGACTAGAAACCTAACTAGTGTTACTAGATATAGCAAGAATTAGGGACTAGATAACTACTAGTATAATAGTAGATAATAAGAATAACTCTTATAACGCAGATAATACTATTTAAGATTAGCTACTTAACGAACTATTAGAACACAGTATAAGTAAACGCAAAGAAGCTTCTTCCCTATAGGCTAAGTTCACCGCAAAGTATCTTATAAGAGACTGTCTATACTTTATCACACTTAATTATATTAATACATCTCTCTAGGATATGCCTGTGACAGAGAATACTAATAAGACGCACGCGATAATCTAGGTAGCTAAGATAATCTACAACTACAACTTAGCAATAGTATAGGATAATTAACTCTTTAACAACTATATATTAGACTTTAAGAGATAGACACGAGACTTATTTCTTAAGGTTAATTAAAACACTCTTAAGTCTCTTAAGACCGTGCTGCGATATAGAGGAATTTACACTAGTAATAACTGCGCGAGAGTAGCCGACTCCCTATACAAGACACTAGCCATGGATAACATCCCCGAATGGGATCCTGCGGAGTTTCAAGCGATGACGTTCGACTACCAATTAAAAGCGTACAAACGCTAATAGAACACGCAACAGATAGCCCCCGTGGCCGAATAGAACACGCAATGGATAACCCCCACAGCTGAACAACCGCAGCAGACTAGACCACCAGCTGGTACGTACCAACCGCAATCGCACATGCAGCCACCGCAGTTAAGGCAGGCCTCGCAGGGTTTGCAACAAGACGAGCGGTACGAAGCCAGACAAGACACTCAGAGCCAGGAGCCACAGCCAGTACACCAGAACCTTGACGATCCGGATTCACCGTATATAAGCGGTGCGCTTAGAGGGCATCAACCTCGACAACAATAGACACAAGGCGACCGATCACAGCAATGGCGACCGCAAGCTCCCGTACGACCACCAGCGACGGCGTATCGCGAAATCACACCATTTCCGTAACAACCGACATTTGGCGTACCCGACAGACCGCCCGAACTCCCCCACGACCCGTACAAGACACTGCCGCCACAATAGTCACGCAACGAAAGGCTTAACGCCAGCACGATCACGCAATTCTCAAAGATCTAGGACAACAGCAAGAAATACACAGGGGACGCGTACGACCTCCTAGATGACAAGATTAAGATCTTCTTTAGCATCTGCTAGCAGGTCGACATCAAGGAGGAAGAATTCCATGCGGTGTTCCCTCGTATTCTCACCGGACGAGCAGAGATGTTCTACATCCAGGTCGTAGAGAGAGACGACAGCTTCGCGAGTGCGTACCTGGCAATCAAGAACCACTTCGACCATGACGTCCACCACCAGCATTACTACACGGACTGGACTACTACGAGCTTCGCGCGTACGCGCATAGAGAACCCTAAGAAGGGCCTACACGAGGTGTTACAGATCCTGCTAGACAAGCTGCAGCTATATTAACGCGCACTTAGGAAGAACTTTAAAGGCGAAGATACCCTTTATACAACTATTATTAATGCGTGCTATAGAGTTTCTAAGCTTAAAATAGCACTATTTAAGCTAGCTTTAATCTATAAAGAACTTTTTTCTAACCTCTAATCTATAATTAAGACGCATCTTATACGCTAGCATACAACACAGATACTAATAAGAAATAAGATAAACGCGGATAACCAGTACTACCTAGACCGCCGCTACAACGGCAATAGAAGAGACCGAGGAGGATTCAGAGGAGGATCCAGAGGAGGATCTAGAGGAGGATTTAGAGGAGGAGGTGGATTCGGCGGGGGATTACGAGGAGGCCAAGCAGGCAACGGAGGCAGTCAACGCTTCAATAGCTATGGAGGCGGACGTGGATTTACGCCACGATGGAAGAAGAAGTGTTTCGTCTGCCAGAAAGAAGGCTGCTGGTCAACCAACCACACGGACGAGGAGCGTAAGGCCGCCCGCGCGCAGTTCTTTTCCGCATGTCACTTTGCGGACACACAACCGCCCGAAGACTTCTCGGTGTACCTCGCGGAGTATGAAGGAATTAAACACGCGACGCAGTACAACCAAGAAGGCTGGAGACAAAAGGAGATCTACGAGGACGAGAACGACGACAATAAGGTTACAGTCTCGTACATTAAATAGCAATTTTTTACAGAATAATACCTTATAGATTAAGTATTTCTATACTCTATCTCTAGCGACGATATTTACTATAGACGCGCACTATTAACGCTAGCATTGTAATTTCTTATTAAGAACTAATACGCGCGAGTCGTATATTAAAGGATCTTACCTAACACAGGCGCTACTAATATATCTACAGTTAGCAAGGAATAGTACCTCGCGCTCACACGAGAAGACCCAACAGTCACGATAGACATATCCACGGCAGGAAAAGCGTCCATCAAATTTGGCAAGGGCAGTGTTACAGCGTCTGTCGGCACCGCGCAGGTCTCTACAGAGATCGGGAAAATCGATTTCGAGGTGCTCAAAGCGCCTACACCGTTCTTGCTGTGCCTCGCGGACATAGACAGGTTAAATGTCTACTTCAACAACACCACAGATAAGCTCGTACAAGGAGAAAACCGTACCCCAGTAATCCAAAAATAAGGACATCTATAGTTCCATCCCAACAAGAGAGAGCGCGCAACGATGTTCCTAATAGAAACAGAGTTAAGACGGCTGCATCGCAGGTTCGGACACCTAGCTGTCATGCGACTTATTAAGCTATTAAAGAACGCTAGCTATAACAACTTTAAAGAAAGAACTCTCGAGGAAATCACGAAGTTCTATCATTATTGCCAGCTAAATAGCTCCGCGCCGCGCCGATTCAAGTTCACCCTCAAGGACGACCGCCACTTCAACTACGAAATACTCGTAGACGTGATGTACCTAGGCAGCAGGCCCGTACTACACGTAGTCGATGCTTCCACTGCGTT